>CAAKHG010038721.1:0-10083 GCA_901007715.1 Dactylopterus volitans | reverse complement strand
TCATTCCTGAAGATTTTTTTTTGTTGTTCTTTTTATTTATACAAGTTGCTGCTCACTGTAGCTCAGTCGTGGGGAAATTAGTAAGATATAACGATTTTGTTGGTTCGTAGCGGCGAAATATGAGATAAAGCTTTAACGTATCACTATGAAGTAAATGAGCAACAGTCGGAGGAAAAAAATGCAACGTGTGACTTCTCGCCATCGAGGTTTAAGCCGGCGGGACAGTGGAGCCGCCATCCGCTTCATGGCCGAGCGTGCGGCGATAACCGAATCCACCAGCTAACCGTCAACAAGCTACTGACGCGATTTACCTCCTGAAGGCCGCCCGATTTTGTCTTAACCGATGAAGTGTAGCACTTTGCCTGCGCAGTCTTCCTCTTGCCTTTTTATTAGTCACTACGTCACCAGGACAGAGACTGACACTCATCCCGCTTTGCAAGCCTCAATCATTAATTGTAAGATAAAAGTTTGTCAGCGGCATTCGTGACTTTTCCTTGGTTGACCACCTGGGGGCGCCCTGAGATCGAGTCTCTCGGCCTCAACGGTGACCGGCGGGAAGAACAAAACCCGCTTGTGTGTGCTGCGACTCTCCAATGAAGGAAAAAAAAAATGTTCAGGGAGATTTATGCTACAAAGCCAAAGATTTTTAATCCTTTTTTTTTTTTTTAAATGATGTATGTTCATTCAGTTACACTTTCTTTGGTGGTTATGTAGAGAGAGTTTATGTTTATGTTGTGAGTGAAATATGGGAAAATGCCATCTTGAATCACACTAAGATGTTTTGGTGCAATCACACTTCACGTCTGCGGGTCCTGAGACTTAAGGATGTCCAATTTTACTAGGAGTGAAATAGGCAATTTGGGAGATTATTTTGTGCTTTGTTTTTTCACAGGAGATCCCAATGGGTTGCTGGCAGAACTGCCTGAATATATACTTTGAAATTGGGAAAAAAAAAAGATCTTAAAACTGCAAACTCTATGAAGTCAACATAATGTACGAATATAATCTTTTTTAGCTGATTTGTTCACATCAAAATCAAGTGGAACACTTGAAGTTAAAGCCCAGGTATTGTTTCTTTTGCACTTACAAGGGGGTGGGGGGGTTGTTTTGTTTTTTGTTTTTTACACACGTTAGACGGAGCACGTTGGCAATCAAAGAAATTAAAATTTCAAGGCTGATAGGCATTTAATTCATATGGTATATATGAAGAAATTGTTTGAAAATGTCTCAATGATTTTGTATGACCGGTGAGTTCTTTCTACCAGCGATGACATGTAATTGCACCTCCATCGTTTTCTATCAACATTTGTAATGGAAATTCCTTTTGGGTATCAGGTGATTTTTTTTTTTTTTTTTGTAAATATAAGGGTGTTTATTTTCCTCTCTCAATCAAGGAGCCTTTTCACAAAGGCACATTGAAGGATGTAGTATTTACACTAACACTAATCTAATCTAATCTGGAGCAACAACACAAAACACACGCCGGGCAACATGCGGCGTGAACATCTCTGAGGTGTTCTGAGCGCTAGATGGCGCCACTGAGCTTCGGCCAGCAATTCCGATGGACGCGGGACCCGCAGGACGTGCTGTGCAATCTGTTTTAAAGCTCATCGCCGTCGTTATCACAGCGGCTCTTGTGTCCATCGAGCCGGGTGGTTGCATATCTGCCGGCGCGTCCCGCCGCGTTTGACGCCGCTCGGGAGTTTTCACGCCGGATCTGTGTGGTCATTTGGTTTGAAATCCTACCCACAGGTTGTTGTTTTTTTTTGGTTTTTTTTGTACCGGATTACATTTATATGAATAAAACTGGAAGTTCTTGGATTTTTGCAAATGGCTCCAGTTGTCCTGTTTTTGTATTGACCCGCACGCACCTCGTCGCACTTAATCCACAAAAGAAGTCAAGACAAGAGAAGCAACGCCACACAATAATGCGCCCTGTGTTATCACTCAGCCCCTCTGCCCCCCCCAATCCCTCCCCCCGACCCCCTCCCGCCTCCCCGTCCCCACGCCGTCGCACACTTCCTCGGACACCTGTTCCCCCGGCTCTTTCAGCTCTTTGAGGAATTTGCATCTCAAATGGGGCGACTTCCCACAGCACCGTCCAGAGCGCCTCGCCCAGCCTTGTGCCTTTGGTGTGTGTGTGTGTGTGGTGTGTGAATGGAGGCCTCTGCGCGCACAACAGGCCGCCTTCTTCCTCGACGAGGATCAGCTGCGGTCCAGGAACATGACGGCCAAGAACGCGCCCCGCTACATTTTAATTCGCCCCGAAGCGATGAAAAACCTCCACGCCGCTTCAGCCGAGTACGGGACGGGTCCCTCGCACACAAACGCTTATGTGGTTTGCTACTTAAGATGAGACGCCATCGGTCTTTTTTTTTTTTTTAATGCACATTTGATGGTAAAAATGGGAGCTTTTGTCTGAGGATGCCTGTCGTCGGGAGTGTTTTTCCGTCTCTGGCAGCTCTCGGAACATCCCCTTAATTGCCTTTTGCTGTCTGTAAACAATCTCGGCTTGTCTGCCTGCATCTCATGTGGACTCCACCCTTCACCTAAATCTAAACCCGCCCGACCCCTCCCAGCGGCGCTTCGCTAGACCCGAGCCCAGATTAGAGAGGGTGTAATGGGAGACCGGTTTTATGGCTAATCTGCAGAGAAGAGGCAGACGTGACCCAGACGTGCCCCCACAACCGTGCTCTCCGAAAAGAGCACCACTGTTGCAGACCCGTGTTTCTACACCCCCAGAGCTGCAGCAGGACACCAAGTCGCTACAATGTTATAAGAAAATCCCCAACTGCCCCCCCATTCTTTTTTTTTTTTTTCTCTAAATGTGGAGCGGCCGGCTCTCCCAGTTTTACGCTGCTGCTGAGACCGCACTCTGATCGGAAATAGGACTGTGTCTTAAAAAAAAAAAAAAAGGTGCTATGTTGGATTGGATGTGTCGTCGCTCCCAAGTATTGGCGAGAAGATGATATATGACCCCTGAGGTCCAGTTTGAGTCTCACGGCGCATCCCTCCGACACGCTGAGCCAGCAGGACTCTGCAGCTCTGCAACGTTTGTAAACACCCACAATCATGTAATCTTTCCCTTTCTGGTTGTCGGGCCAAATTGGACTGGTGAGTACAAACCAGCGCCGGGCGACCGCACGTTGTGTTGGGGGGGGGGGGAAGTGGATCTGGTTTCGTTGTGGTGGGACCCCTGCTGGTCGGGCGGAGCATTTTCAGGTGAAACTATCCTCGACCTCTTCGACAGGCTCAGCTGGACAGACTCAACGCCGCAGAGACGTGCGTGGTCTGTCTTCGGGTTTCCCATCTCGGGATTCATCATGAAGCTCATCTGATGCTGAAAATGGCTGCCGAGGCAGGAAACCAGCGAACCTTCCACTCCTCTCATTCATGCCCATTTTGGAGTATAAATGCTTCTTGGCTATCGCTGTAACGATCGCAGACGTTTTATGTTTTTTTTCTCACCCGAGTCCGATTTACCATCAGGCTCGGCGGGCCGAGGATTGACGCAGGTTGCCTTGTTTTGTTTGCCTGAGAACCTTTTTGCTCGTGATATTCTTGAGCCGAGGTTCACCTGCTCATATCTCCCACCCCTCTTTAGAATACTAAAAAAAGCGGTAGTATCTGTTCTTGGTTAGGGTGAGCCGCCCTGCTTTCACAGCTATTTTAAAGTCTAAAAACACACCTGTGACCACATTACGCCAGTTTTGCTCCCCACACTTTTCTTGTTTAAAAAATGGCCGACTTTCAGCTCGAACTCTGTTGTGAGTCGCTGATTTCACTCGGCGGGCGAAAGCCTGGACGACAGGAAAGAGGGGGGGGGGGGGCATGAACGCGCTGAATTCAATAAGAGACCCCGGAAAGTCAGGAGACAACCTCGGACTGAGGTCCCAGAGCGTGAGACTGCATCTACACCCACTAAAACGTGCGTCTCTATTTTTTGATTGTCCCACAACTGTGCGTGTGTGTGTGTGCGCGTGTGTGTAAATGGATATCTGCACATGTGATGCCTGTTTATACACTGAAGCTGTTTATGGGGGGGGGTGGATGATCTCATGAGGCCATATGTGTGAAGCGTCTGGGAGATTATGGCCTGGCTTCATGAGCTGCAAAGCTCCTCTAAAGCTTTTTGGTAACAAGGACTGTACCTTTTATCCCTGCCTGCTACCCCCTGAGCCCAAATGGAGGATTTGAAGGGGCAAAGGTTCAAGGTCACGAAACAAAAAACTCTATTGTGGTCAAGATAATGGTTTAAATGATCAAATTAGCAGCTCGCATGCCCGTGCTGGTGCATGCAAGCTCTCAGTGTGAATATGGATGGTCTGTAAAAGTGGCACCAGATATTTTTGTGTGTGTGCGTGTGTGTGACAGAGAGAGAGAGAGAAAGAGAGAGAGCGCTGACAGGAACTTCAAGTAGCGGAGCTCCACGTGTGGGACAGGAAGAGGAGTCGGAGTGGAGAGTGTCGGTGGTCAGACAGAGGCCCGCTCAATGGACAGCGGACAGGAAGTGTGTGTGTGTCCCTTTAAGGTTTTCCTCTGGATAACAGAAGCTGGACATGTAACACTAATGATGTCAGATAAGCAGCTTTTTGGACAGTGGCTTGTAATAGGAAATGATACTGCACACCTGTTTGATCCCGCCAGGGGATCCCCCCCCCCCCCCCCACCCTGATCTCCCCACAGCCCAGCTGAACATCTTATGAATCATAAGATTGATATACACACTCTAGCACATTCAGGGCGCTACTATTACTATTGTTCTCGTTTAAGGGCCTTGAAATGGAAAGCACATGTGTGCAAACGTTTGAGGTCGGCACTGAGGGCGACGACCTAAAGTTACAGTAGATAGCACGCTCAAAATTATTGGCGGGATTTACAGTGTTAAATTCGTTGAATAAGAGCTTTTTGTTTCTAGCTCGCGCGTTTGCGAGCATGAGCGCGGAGCATCGGTCTGCGAGGCCGAACGAGCGAAGTTCTTGGGCTCCTCCACTTGTGTCGGGCGGCTGGCGCTTTTTTTTCTTTTCTTTTTTTTCGGCTTTTGCGCCACTTGTGAAGGCCGAAGAGGAACTGCCAGATTTCTGACATTTCCGACATGGACTTTTGTGCACGTTTCGCATTTTCACATTCGGCCTCTCTGGGGAACATCTCGAGAAGATCAGGGGAGCATGTGTGAAGGTGCCTGCAAGCTGAAGCAGCTTACGATCTTTGTCTCGTCCAGTTTAGATAAAGTCAGTTTATTTGAAAAATGGGGAACGCTGCCCTTCCCTTCCTCTGGGAGAAAGTCATACATGTGATCGTTTTTTCTTTGATTACTGCGAAACTCACATATTGTTGGTTCAGTCAGCTGCTTCCTGTCTGCAGCTGATTTAAAACACTGCAGATCGACTTTACACGACGCCGTTGTTTTATCCTCTTTTCCACTGACTTCACTGTGCTCAAGGTTGATTTGGCTCCTGCTCACATTTTATACAACCTCCAGGCTTATCAGGTTTTCTGTTTTGGGGACCTTGCTGTGACCTCTGACCTGCTGAACAGCCTCCAACTACAACTACACCCTCTTTTACTCTTTCGGCGTCCCGCATCACAACTCCCTTTATTTGCTATACTTACCAGACCTCTTGATTTGCCTCCTGACTGCACCATTTTGATACTGCGCATTTTAAGAGATTTTTTTTTTTAATCATCATCAACTCTGTTTTTTGAAGAAGAAAGAAAATGCACGAGGCATTTTACTGCTAAGTATGCTAAATAGCGATTGAAGTTTTCAATTCTTGAGTCATCGCTTGAAATACTTGGCAAAGTACAGAAATGTCTAAAAATAACGAGAGCAGCGCGTCTCTGTGGACAAATGTGTAGCTATTTTGGCTTGAGCATAAAACTCTGTTTCCAAAAAAAAAAGTTGGGAGGCTTTTGGAAAACATCGACGCAAACAGACTTTGATGATTTGAAAAGCGTTGACACCCCATTTGTAATTGAGGATAACACAAAACTATACAAACATTTTGAATTTTGGTTGTATCGGCTTTTTTTGTAAATCATCACATTTTTTTTGTGTTTACAGATTACATGGCGTGCCCACTTTTTTCTTCCTTTTTTTTGTTTGTTGGGGAAATAGGGTTGTACAACATCAGTGACTGGGAAAATTATTGTAGAAACCTGAAGTGTCGTCATCCAGTTGTGCTTTCAGCCTTCAGTAGAAACTGAATAGCGCACGGAGCTTAACAGAATATCGTTGTGTAATGGAAATGAATGTCTTCGTGTGTGTGCGTGTGCGTGTGTGTTTGCTGTTGGTCTCCTCGGCAGGGATGTTTGTTAATTTGCAGCTTCTGTGTTGTTGTGTTCTGCGCTTATCTGCGCTGATCTGAAGCCACTTCCTGCCATTGTTGTGTCACGTCCCCACTGTCTCCTCTCTTCCCGTCCATCTCGTCCCTTCTTCCCCTGGCAAGGAAACCGGTTGCTCACAGAGGATGTGAGTGTGTATGCTGGTGAGTGTGTGTGTGTGTGTGTGTGCAGTGTGTTTGTGGAGGAGGTGGAGGGATATTAACAAAAAGAGAGAGTCCTGCTGCAGCCCTGATAAACCTGGGCCAGATTTAACTGGGACAGGCTGATATTGGTGGTGAGCAGCGGTGATAAGAGTCAGCCACATCAAAACGTCAACTTTTAAAAGAATTGACTTGTTTTTTCTCATTTAAGAGAGAATATAAGTTAAAATATTAACCTTGGCAACATGCAGCAATCTTAGGCATGCCCTTGGTAAATATAAGTCTGCTGCATTGCAGCCTGGGCCGTGATTTTTTTTTTTTAGTTCGGCCATCACCTCTACCAGTAATGTCCACATTTTCCTCACCAAATTAAACAATTCTCATCGCATTACACAGCAACACCGCTAAAAAGAGGTCTGATGAGGAAAACCTCCAGATTAGCTTATCTGGGGTGAAAAACAAAGTTCACCGTTAAAATCACTAGCCAAACTTTCACTGAGGGGGGGAAAAAAAAGAGGTCCACTACAACCATATGTTTGCAGTGATATACACATATGTATTGTGTGTGTGTGTGTGTGTGTGTGTGTGTGTGTGTGTGTGTGTGTGCGCGGGCGTGTCTGACGGAGAGATGCACATGTCACCAAGCCGTGACCTCATTGCCTGTTATAATTGAAACTAATGACAAAAGCATATGGACGTCAGGACCTTTGGTTTGAGGTTACAATAGCTTATTGTATTGCAGCCAGTGCAGTCATGGGCGTTAAAAAGTGTGTGAACGTAGGATGTCGTATTCTGGGGTGAGTTTTGTGGTCGTGTGTGTGTGTGTGTGTGTGAGTGTGTGTGTGTGTGTGTGCGTTTGCATCTCTGAACCTTGACACCAAACTGCCTCGAGTTTCTCTGTGAAGTCCAGGCAGCCATAAAGATCTATTAAACGCTTCGTGTTACGTGTGAAGGATAAGACTCAAAAGCTTTCAAAAACCCTGTGCGCATTTAACATAATTCGCGCAGCGTTTGCGACGCCTCTTGTTCTCTGACTTTCACACGTTTTTTTTTTGTGAATAATGTCGGTCTGTTTTTCCAGAAGAAAAAGAAAAAATCATTTTCATTTTGTCGTGAACGCCTTCAAAGCACGGCGGTATCAATCTATAGTGTAGCTACGTTCTTGTATCGGGGAATATCCAAGCGTTTCCTTTTACTGTCCCACCTGAGATTATAGTGAGTTGAGGTGTGGGTGTCTGGTGGTTAGAATAGTTGTAACTTTCGTAAAATCCTCATTTGCTACCGGGTTGCTGAACCCCAACACCTTCTCTGGGTCCTGCGGAAGACCGGAAGCGGACAAACACTAATGTAGCTTGTTGTCGGTGTGAACAAACATGGCGTGTATACTGCAGCTGCAGCAGCTGCAGCGGCGTTGCATTAATACTTTTTTTTTTTTTTTAAATGATCGATTAACCCTCTTCCTTTTGTTCCCTCTGCCTTCAGCTCTCGTCCTGCATAAGAGACGTGGCGGCGCCCGCCTTTCTCTGATACTATCTATTTATACCTTTGCGTGAAACTGACGGGGGTTTCCCCCTCCTTTGCGCATATTTTTATATTTGATAAACAGTCCTGGCTTCTGGCTCAGAGGACAACAACACGCCGAAGGCAGGATGATTAATATCAACAGAGTATCCAGGCCAACTGACCCACAAACGGGGAGTAGACGTCCATGCGCCGGCACAGAGCTGGCAGCTCATCCAGAATCCGCCGCTGCCGTGGATGTGTACAGGAAGGCAGTGCGGCGGGGTCATGAAAACATCTTGCACGCTCGTGCGCGCGTGCTGAGTGGGATCAGGAAAGTGCCCCGCTCTACACCGATTAACCATAATATTATGACCAGCTGCCTAATATTTTGTAGGTTCCCCTTTTGCTGACAAAAACAGCCCTGACCCATCGAGGCCTGGACTCCACTCAACCTCTGGAGGTGCGCTGCGGTATCTACACCACGATCTTAGCAGCAGATCCTCCAAAGTCCTGTAAGTCGCAAGGTGGAGCCTCCATGGACCGGACATCCCACAGATGCTCGATTGAGATCTTGGGAGTTTTGAGGCCAAGTCAACGCCTTGAACTGATCGTTGTGTTCCTCAAACCATTCCGGGACTATTTTTTGCCTTCTGGCAGGGCGCATTAGCCCGCTGATGGAGGCCGCTGCCATCAGGGAAGTGCCGTTTCCATGAAAGGGTGGAAACGCTCTGCAGCGGCGCTTACGTACATGAATGGCAGGACCCAAGGTTCCCCAGCATAACATTGCCCAGAGCGCCACACTGCCTCTGCGGGTTTGCCCTCTTCCCATAGTGCATCCGGGTGCCATGTGTTCCCCAGGTAAGCGGTGGACAGGAGTCAGCAGGGGCACCCTGACTGGTCTGCAGCTGCACAGCCACGCAACAAACTGTGACACAGAGTGTGTATTCGAACACCTTTCTATCGGAACCAGCATTCACTTTTTTTTTCCGCGGTTTGAGCTAGAGTCGCTCGTTGGATCGGTTCACACGGGTCAGCCTTCCCCCCCTACCCTGCATGTGCACTGATGAGCGTTGGTCGCCCATGACCCTGTTTCCTGTTGTGGGTTTTCCATTTCTTCAACACTGTTCACCACTTTTCCTTCCTTGGGCCACTTTTGGTAATTACTGACCACCGCAGGCCAGGAACACCCCACAAGAGCTGCAGTTCTGGAGAAGTTCTGACCCAGTTGTCCAGGCATCACAATGTGGCCCTTGTCAGAGTCGCTCAGATGGTGTATCTGCCTAACACATCCCACCCGTTGACAGGTGCCATGGCAACCAGATAATCGGCGTTATTCGCCTCACCTGTCAGTGGCTATAATGTAATGGTAGATGGGTGTGTGTCTGACAGCATATATGTTTGCAAGAATTTGCTGTTTCCTGGCTTAAAGGTTCAAAACAAGGAAATAGAGATGCACGTAGCGTCTGAACTGTTGATGCAGGATTGTCCTGCAAAAAAAATAAAAATAAAAAGGGGCCAATTGCTGTGACTGTAGAAAGGTGGAACACTGACCAAGCAGCCATCGCAAGCACAAAAACAGCCTGCTCCTCACGTTGTACAATTAATAGTCATGCAGGGTCTGTGGCACCTTACCAAAGTTTTGGAACGTTGTCTCAGAGTATGCAGTGTGCGTGTGTGCGTGTGTTGACCCTTCAAACACATCTAATTGGATCATATTTCATGTCTTACTGAAACACTGCATGATTCAAATGCAGGGCTGCTTTTAGATCAGGCAGTTTTGGCTACCTGTTCTGACCCGTGTGTCATGTACCGCTCCATCCTGCTGCTTCCTGCCCCTTTTCCTGTTATGTCAGTCCCACCACAAGAGTCTCACAGTCCAACATGCCAGCTAGACGCCAATGGTTATGAGTTTATCATAAAGAATTCTGCCAGGCTGGGAGTAAGAGTGCCGGTTTCAGTCCTGCAAACGCCGAGGCTGCATTCGTCTTCACCGGAAAAGTGAGGAAAAGGTGTAAAACGCTCCCGTCCTTGTGGCCTTTGTGTCTAACAAGCTGGTGTCAATCACCTACTCGTCTCTGCTGAAAAGGGTTAAAGG
>CAAKHG010038718.1:22146-42631 GCA_901007715.1 Dactylopterus volitans | reverse complement strand
TCTCCCCCCCCCCCCCCCCCCCCATGACAGGAAGCGTCGCCGTGGTTAGTAAACCTAATTCGCGCCGCAGGCTGACCGTCATGGCCGCCATCCGTTTGGCAGCCTGAGCTTTCTCTGAACTGACGAGAACTCCAGTGGTGTTTCACAAGACGATAAATATTTACATTCATATTCATGCTCACTTGTTTTCAATATCCAGTTCATCTAACCTGCATGTCTTTGGACCATCACTTCCCAGTTACATTATATTTTTCCATGATTAAAATTCTGACACTTTGGCGTCTAAATGATCAGTTGCTATTATTTTGGAGGAGAAGCTGGTTGGCAGAGTCGCGATCGAGCAGGTCCGGACGGCGCATGAACAGCATCTCTTTACCTCCACATGAACATATGCAACGTTAACGCCGGAAAATGGACGTGGCCGACTTAAAACATGGCCGTCTGTATGCAGGTAAAACCTGAGGCAACACTGCTCACATTGTTTAAAATCAATAAAAATCTCCAAAAAAAAAGGAAATGACTCGACCGTTCAATCTTTTACAGATTAAAAGGCGTCTGCGGTTCGAGACGTTGATTCGTATCAATCAGATGACGCGACACTTGGATGCGGAACAGCGCTGCGACATGCCGCCAACGCCGGCGTCGCTCTGCTGGCGCCACCTTCCCGCGGCTGCTCAGACGCCACGTGAACTCGCATGAACGCCGTTTCTCAAGGAGCGCGAAAAGGTTCGCGATTTAAACAGCTCGTAGCGATAATACTACATAAAACTCATTAAATC
This sequence comes from Dactylopterus volitans, assembly GCA_901007715.1. NCBI lineage: Eukaryota > Metazoa > Chordata > Actinopteri > Syngnathiformes > Dactylopteridae > Dactylopterus > Dactylopterus volitans. The sequence goes on along the minus strand of CAAKHG010038718.1, from coordinate 41,852 downwards.
GCACGCTGCACTTTGTTCACTATGAAGATTTAACTGGATGCAGTTCTGCCATCGGCCGCGTGATTGCCAGAGCTGGCTGGGACGATCGTGAACACGCTTTTCAGTTTCTCCTCCATCACCCGCTACATGTTCAAATGTTGGGAATTCTGAGTTTGGTTGAGCCCAGCAGGATAAATCTTTATATACAGCGATTCCCTCCAGACCACAACTGCTCACACACCGGGACGTTAGTTCAATTGATTTGCATTAAAAAAAAAAATCACTTTTTTCGGTCAGCGACTGTCACAAAGAACCGCTGTTCTCCTTCATCAACCCAGTGGGAGACTCTGCACCTTCTCTCCTGTTGTCAAGTGAGGACATCCTCATCACTGGTTAAAGAAGAATTAGGGATTAATTGTTAATCGAACTGCTGTCAAGAAGTTAAATAACTGATTAAAAACCAATCAACCAACAATATAAAACCTGGAGATCAAGTGCATGACGAGGTCACGGGTCATTGTCGCAGCTCACACAAGTGGTTGAACGCCGTCCTCCAGACGGACCATGGTGGTGGTAACCATGGTGGTGGTAACCATGGTGCACGGCGAGTTCTGGCGAGCTGCTGAGCTAGCCGCCCTTCGACTATTACGTCACTCAACCGCCTCTACGTCCATGTACAATGTTCAACTTTCACCGTTTTTTTTTTTCCTACATCGTTTGTGCGTCATTAGCAAAACAAATGTGCCACTGTAACTGAATTAAGGCCTAACAGACAACTACCCGTTTTGTATCTTATCAATGACCGAGTACTGGTTGTTGACGTGCTCAAACTGGCTGAAGATCATGAACTTTGCCACCGCATGTTGGACCCTCTCTCTCCTACTCTTTTATTGCACATTGGAAATTAGCCTCAATGTCCAGTAACTTTCATCTTCCAGGCTGATTCATCTTTCACGTCCTCGGTGTGCAGAGGCCTTGTAGTTCGGAGGGTTGAGTTCGCTGTCACTTTTTATTTTATTTTATTGGCTTTATTGCAGACGCCGACTCTATGTTGTAGATCTTAATCGAGTGTTCAAAGCTGCACTCAAGAGTCATTTTGTTTTATCAACAGCCAGAAGGAAGAGACATGCAATTCTCTACGCTGCTGCTGCTTCCTCCAAATTTAACAGCCGTGTGAACAGACCCGGCTCTGTGCTCCGGCATTATATGGCATATTTTGAGATCACAAGGTGTCAGTGAGGCTTAAAACATTTCCCATAAAGCCTGGAACTGGGACTTACACATCCATTTGGTTGTTCCCAAACAAAAACATTTGCCGATTAATCATTTGTAATGGCTGTTCCTAAAATATTGTTCCACTCTTCCACCCTCAATATGGCTCTGAAAAGTATTGCTAGCTTCCTGATCCTGTCTTCTCACAATGGCAGACAAAATATAAATACATTACATATAATGCTGGGTTCATTCAATTCTTGCCTGCTGGCTCAGCTAGTTTGACCTGTTCCCATATTTTCTTTAGATCTGGGTCCTTTGAACATTCATCAATAAAACCCCCTTCAGTCCACCTTACTCTTTTTTTTTTTTACAGCTCCTTCAGCAGCCATTTTGTTTCCTTAATAGCTTGTAAATTGAATAGGGAACAAAATGGTAACACTTAACTTGACCCAAATATTCTTGTCATTTTTTAATCTTTACTTCTGTTCTGTCTGTATTTAAAAAAGATTTTGTCAGTCTGTTTGATAAGGCCAGGTACTAGAGAGCTAACAGGTTATGGCTAAAAAACAAAATAAGCTAAGGCTAGCCACAAGACTGCCAAAAAAAGGCAAATATTGAAGCAGCTAAAGCTAGCTGACTGATTTAAAGATTGCTAGCCTAACTGCCAGCAAGCTAAAACGTAAAAAAGTTAGCATTTAGCCGGTGGAGAGCCGCAAAGCTAAAACAAAGCTAGCTATAAAAGCTAGCCAGCTAACAGGTAGAGTGAGGGATGCTGGGATCTTTTGTTATGTCAAAAATGATGACAAAAGCTCACCAACATTTCCCCAACTGAAAGAGGAAACGTATTTCATAGTGATATTAAAAAGAAAAAAAAAAAGACTAGAAAGCTTATAGTTGCATTTTTGCTGCTGCTGTAATCTCAAAATCTCGACCTTGGAACTACAAGACTGTCTGAGGTCTGTGAGACAGAACCTTGTAATACTGAGGCCAAATAGTTTTTGGTGTCCAATCAGTTTGTTGACCTTTAGCTCAGCTACATAAATCATGTGTTAAAAACATTACAAAGCCTTGTTCCCTCCATCAGCACCATGTGTTTCTGAGTATGACGTGTCTGGAGCTACAGCGCGCGGAGTGTTGTGGTGAGTTTTGATTGTCTGAGCAGCCAAACGATCTGTTTATGGCCATTCCTCGCTGCTCGCATCACAAAAACAACTGCTATTTTCTGAACGCACCACAACTCCTCAGTCCCATTTTCCTTCAGCTCACTTACATGAACGCATCCCAGCCCGGCCGCTCTGCACGCTTTTACCACGTCCACACCGAGTTCCTGTGACCACGTCTGTCCTGAAAGCACCCCAATGCTGTGAAAACCAGCTCGATTAAAAAAAACAACAAACAAACTGCCTTCCAACCGGTTTTGTTCAGTTCCAGCTCATCTTCATTCCCACCACAGCGAGTGGGGTGCATTCACTCTCAGCTGACCAGTTTGGGCAAAACCGTCCGAGGTTGTATGTTTCCGTTGGCGTCCGTGATTGCGGCCAAGTTAGTCCTGGTTTTGGTGGAGGAGGAGTTTGTGGTAGAGGAGGTGGTGGCGTGCTTGGGGATGGAGGTGATGGCGCCGTCGGTGGTGCCCCGTTTGGATGAGGAGGTCTTCTCCCCTGTGGTGGTTCCCGTAGGCGGCTTGGGGAGACGCCTCCTCAGCCACGGGTGGCGCAGCGCCTGGCTGGGCGTCATCCTGAGCATCGGATCCCACTCCATACACTGTTTAAGGAAGTCCAGAAACAGCGGGTCGTCGCAGCCCTTTAGCGCCGTGCTCCAGTTCTTGCTGCATGGCGGACCGCGGACCTTCCCGCGCCGCGAGCGACCACCGTTCAGCACAGTCGTGCCGTCTGGCAGTGTGGTAACAGTGCAGTACCGTGGATACCCTTTGGAGGACACAAAGTTTTTTGCCCGCTTGGAGGCGTCGAGAAGCTTCTGGCTGGGCATGCCCAGTAGTTCGATGATGCAGGCCAGCTGATCCGCTTCATCTTCGCCCGGCAACAGCGGGCAACCAGTCAGCAGCTCGGCCAGGATGCAACCCAGAGACCACATGTCAATGGGCATCCCATACCTGGAGCCTGGACGACAGCAGAGCGGTGCTTGTTAATGGAGGCAGCACAAGCCAACATGCGGGGAAAAGGGTGATTAGCAAAGTAGCGGAGCACTACAAGGCCTGCGTTTTTCTTACCGAGGATGACCTCTGGCGCCCGGTAGAACCTGGACTGGATGTAGGTGTAAACTCTCTGATGTTCATAACAGCTGGAGCCAAAGTCTATGACCTGGAGACGCACAGACAAGGTGTTTTCAACATTAATTTATGAGCCTCCAGTGTCTCTTGGAGTTAGTGGACTGAGGAATGAGCTGGTGCTGCTTCACCTTGATGCCGCTGCGTCCCTGCTGCTTGAGTAGAATGTTCTCGGGCTTGAGATCGCAGTGAATGATGCGGTTCTTGTGCAGCGAGTCCAGGCACTGCAGGATGGAGTGGGCAAACTTCCTGACCAGCGGGAGGCTGAAGCCCTGGAACTTGTTCTTCTTGATGAGCTCGTACAGGTTCATGCTCAGCAGTTCGAAGGTCATGCAGATATGGTTCCGGAAGGTGAAATTCTCAAGCATGTGGATGACGTTCATGCTCGAGTCTTTGTCCTGTTTCCTCAGATGCTCCAGGATGCGGATCTCCTCTGCTGCCTGCCGGTGGAACCGCTTCTCGTTGCGGACCATCTTCAGAGCCACGTGGGTCTGAGTCTTGTGGTCAAAGGCCTTGACTACCTGCGAGGGGGCATCAACACAATGCTCTGATATGCAATTTATACAATTTATCAGAACCTGGAGCTGAACTCGGCCTTTCCCAAACATGTGCTCCAAGACTAGATCCACCCAGGTCCTCCCTCAAAAGTTCAACAGACCAGCAGTGCCAATTAAAAGAGAAGCCTTGCAATTAGTCAGTTAATCTAATAGATTAATCTTTCATTTGAGTGTGAGAACATCATGTTGCGGAACAGAAGGTGGTACCTGTCCAAAGCTGCCCTTGCCAATGACCTTCAGGACTTCGTAGCGGTATGCGATGTGGTCATGTGGGACGTGGATGTAAGATCCCTGATCGTCGTCGTAGCCACTGTTGTTGGCTCCACCGAGGACTCCTGTCCTCTTCTTAGCATTCGGACCAACAAAATACACTGCAGAGACCACGAAGGGGTTAATTAATCAGGTTATCGGTTATTCTGTGAAGAATTTATCTATGTTTAAAAAAAAAATCACAGATATTCCCAATCAACTAGTTCTTTCTTCTCAGTTACTTGATTGGGTCTGTTGTCAAATAAAACAGTCGAAAGTAATATCAGAGTAATCGATGAATGGGCTCGCTCTTAAAATCACAATGAATCAATCAAAATATGACTCGATAGTGACGTGAACGCCACTCACCCTCAGGGTAGCTGAAGATCTCATGGTGCTCGAACAATGACATCTTGGACATGAACTGCTTCATGGCCTGCTCCGGTGTCAGGGGCGTGGGCTTCGGCTTGCTGTCCGTTAGCTTGTTGGAGGCGGCGCTGACCTGGCGGCAGTGATGGGGGGGCTCTGAGGACGACGTCTGCCGGTCCGGTAGGGGCAGGCCCGGCCGCGTGGAGCCAAGCGGAGCCAGGCCATTCGGCTGGGAGGTCAGAACCGGACGCTTGTTGGTGGCGTTCTCCTCGAATAGCTGGGTGATATGGACCTGCGACTGCGATGATAACTGGACGGCGTCCGACATGGCGGCTTTAGAGCCTCCCTAGGGGAGGACAAAGACATCTGATCAGCACAGGCCAGCGGAGGGTCCGGAATTTCAGCTTACACTCACGTAAATTATCCACTTTATGGTACTGGCTCTACTTTACTCGTCTTCGGTATTGCGTACTTTTCTGGGGGTTATTTCCCATGAGTAACGCCTAAGTGTAAGTGGTCATCACAAAGACACCACATGACACTGCTATGATGTCATTTTAAACGCGACAAATGAACAGAGCGGCAGAGAGAAACAAAAAAGGAGAGACACAATGGACGATAAACAGAAAATGTATTCCTGATTCGGGGTATTCCATGCATGCCTCCCATCCACGACGCAATGACATTATGAAACTCTCAGACCAGTCACCCTTTAATACCTCAGAGTACCTGGCCACCTTATTTGGAACACCAGGAGAGAAGGTACTAAAAAACTGGTACCAGATACTTTTTTGCTAATAGACAACCACAAAAAGCCTAGCAGAGTTAAGCAGAGTAGGGCAGAGCAGAGTCGGTACCATGACGTGGAAAAGCGCCACAAGTCACGTATTATTGTCAAGCATCTCGGAAGCTTACGATTAATTTTTACTTCAACCATCCCGGTGGTCTTTATTTACACGCTTTGGCGGCTTGCAGCTCAAATACGACCTTGGAATAACTCGTGTGTGTTCACTTCAAGTGTGAACTTCCACAGGATGGGCGTAAAAAAAAAAAAGGAATTAAGTATTTTTTATTCCAGTTTTCTAGAATCTTCTTTGGAGTATTTCATAGTCGCGCTCTCCTCATTGGTAAAATATACCTGCCAGGAACAACCACGCGGCTTCGGTCCTTGAATGAGCCTCAACCGCCTGATTTCACTTCAAAGCCACTTGCCAACTATGGACACTTAAGAGTTCCCTTCTTACCCCTCCATACAAACTAGGCTGCTTTGTAGTCACAGCTTAATGACATCACACAACTGGAAAACTTACTTATTCCAATAAGCATGAACTATCATTCAAAAATACAGACTGTGCTTGTGTGCTCCTCCATGTTTTGATCTCTCATGTCTGAGGCTTTCAGCGCTTTGCAAGCCTGCGGACATGCAGGCACCTGGAGCGCCTTTGATCATTAAATTGCCAAAAGGGCAGAACGGAACTGCTCGCTAGATATGACAGAACTGAAATAGTGATCCGATTTACCACAAAACAAACCTATCAATAGCTGATTTACACCGTTTATTTGTTGTTATTTAGAGCCCAAATTTCAATATTCAGAGTCGCCACCTAAAAATACTGCTAAAAAGAAAGTTTGAAAAGACATCCAATAATCTGTTGTTTAACAAGCACAGCAGCAACAGCTGACTCTCAAATCTCAGATGTCCTTAAATGCACCGTGAAGGGAGACTTGTGGAAACTGCTGCTGAAACCTGGAAGATGTTGGGAGTTAAATTTAGATAATTTGCGCTCACAAATTGGCGGTGTGTGTTCAAAAACTGTCTGACCGCCTCACAGACAGACAGCTGTCTGCCTCATTCTGTCTCTTTGTCTCTCACTCAGTGGCTCATGAATCGCGTTGCTATGGTGACTAGCACACCTGGGTCCTTTCAGATAACAGACATGCATTCGTTTACAGTTCGCCGTCGGCTCGATTCAAAGACACGCTGTGCAATACGACTGTGCGTGTGTGTGTGTGTGTGTGTTAGTGTGCGTGCACACTTGTGTGTTTTGTCAGTAGTTATGAAGACATCTGAGAGTTAAGTGTGTTTGCTCCTCCCTCACCCATCGAAATGCTGGCTGACACACACGCGCACCCACACACACCCCTGCGATGTGGTTCTCTCTCATGTGCAAGAATGATTTTCATTCAATTACGCGACCAATCATTTCTCCCGATTCAATTTTCAGCTTTGACATGTCCGCACATGGACTATGAGGTTCGGAGGCGTCTGTGACTCTGATGGCCCGGCGATCGATCACATGACACGTTAAAGTCAGCTGGGGAAAAAAAGACAACCATCTGAGCTGAAGTGACTTTGTGCTGCGACCTTCATATACTAAACACAGATGCGACGACTGTTTATAGTACAATACTACGACTGCGGTTGGTACTACCGGCGCTGCGGGGGTTCCCCCTCAGGACACTGGTTATCCAACACCGTAAAAAAACGTTTCCTCACTTGTGCTCTCATCTTTCTCACTGGAGGTTATTATAATGTCATGAAAGCCTCCACTGTGGCACAGCGCTAATGCTAATGGCAGTGCCACAATAAAAACAATGGAATCACTCAGCAAGTAAATGCTGCATCAGTTCCTTTATGCTATTCGTCAGGCGTGTGTGTGTGTGTGTGTGTGTGTGTGTGTGTGTGTGTGTGTGTGTGTGTGTGTGTGTGTGTGTGTCCCCTTCACACCAGCCTATAAACCAATCAGCTGTTTACAGCATCCTGGAGCAGCAGCTATATTTAGCCGTGAGGCCACAGCTGACCGTTCCTCAGCTTCACAGAGCTAGCTGCAGGCTAACACGCTAACGGCGGCCGGCGGGTCCGACAGCAGCGCGGTTCTGATCGGATCGATGTCAAAGTCCAGTGGCTCCACATGGTTGGATGACGGGAACTGAAATGCGAGCAATCACAAGAACCAAACAGACCACGCTCTCCTCCTCGAGAAAATCAGGACCTTCACAAACACACACACGGCCGATAATCAGCTCACCGAGAGATGACTCCTGATGCATTTCCTGCCGCGAACCGCAAAACACACAGCTGAAGATGCTCACACGTTCACGTGAATCGTGTTTGTGGTTTCGGGACGACCAATAACGGCAGATTTTTATCAACCGATTCATCTTCTTTCTGTTCTCTTCACTTTGTCTCTTTAGAGAACAATTCAACTGAAAATAGCTGAGATACCGGCTGAAGGTCCTTGTGAGGAGACCTGGATGCAGACGTGTGGGGGAATGTGGCCTGAATTCCACCCTCAAAAAACTCCCAACCTCAAGTTTAAATTCTGAGAAATGCTTTTGATTCATCACTGAATAATCAAAATCTTAAGAAATGTTAGCATTTTTCTACAGAGGCCATTTTCAGGTCAGCTTGGTGAAGCAAAACATGGTAGCCAAGAGTCGCAATTGAGAAGCTGCAACTAAATAACATGACATTTTGGAGAAAAAAACAACAACAACTAATGATCAGTGATTAATTGACTGTTGTCAGGGCGAAAAGATGTGCAAGTGTTGCTGGTACCGTCAGGGGGTTGAGGTTGCTGTTGCGAAGCGGCGGCAGGGTGACGGGCGACGTGGTCTGAGAGCCGCTGTGGCCAGGAGAGTAGACCGGCTCGCCCCCTTTGCCTGAGAGGAAAAAACACACACACACACACACACAGATTCAAAGATCTATATCAGCTTCATCTGTGTGTTTAGCAGCCGTTAGCAATGCAGCCATTTCGTCGCCAAACCCCACCGAGTGAGCGCAGCCTCCCTGACGTGCTCACGGCTGGTTCGAGGGACTGGAGTCCAACAGCTCGGCAGCTGTTACACGAGTCAGCGTAAACGTCACATGACAAAACCACCGTGACAAGAGCTCGTCAGGGGGATCAAAGGAAGCCCCATAATCACATCAGTGAACTCTGTATATGTGTGTGTGTGTGTGTGTGTGTGTGTGTGAGTGATGTGGACATGGACAATTAAAAAAAAATCAATTTTCTGAATGTTAATTGACAATGAGATGTTGACGGAACATAAAAAGGGGGAACTCTCAAGTGCGCCGCCCAGACAGTCGATGGACACACACACGCACACACACACACAGACGGCAGAGCTGGAAATCAAATCTTATGAAGGGAAGAAGGCGCTGGACAAGAGCCACAATATGACAGTTGTGCAATATGGTTTCTCACGAGTCTGAGAAGTTTGACACGTTTCCACCCGGAGGAGGGAGGAAAACACGGGGCTGTAGCTGCTGCCAGCCAGAGGAACATCGAGCAGCGACACCAAGGCTTCTCCCCGACTTGGAAAGCGGCGGAGCCAATCACAAACTCTATTGCTACTTCTACTGCAACCATGTTCAACCACATCGACAAAATGATATCAAAGAACAGTGTCGACCCCAACAAGAACCACAAGAACCTAACTTGGCTGCAGTGACAGCAACAACGATGATGATGATGATGATGATGATGATGATGATGATGATGAAGCCTCGTTAGCCATCGCAGAAGCGCAAAAACCAAAGTGAACACTTCAGCATGCTGGTGGCAGACGCGAACACTCGGGGCGGGACCCTCCAGGCTGCTCACGATTGGATCACGATTCAGAGGCTTCAATGATGATAAAACCATCTTCTTTCTTCTCCCTGTGTGATGGCCCGTCATCTCATGTTGCAGCTCTCCTGCCAGCGTTCTTCGGTGGTTCCGTTACTTGGGTTCTGGTCTGCTTGTAGAGTGTCGGATCGCCGTGTCAGTAAAACATCTTCCAGATGGACGTTGTATCTCAAACATCGCGTGAAAGTCCGGGTTCTCATCCAATAAACACGGACGCAAGTCCCCACCAGTAAAAGTAGCCATTGAGTGTGTGATTGGCTCCGCCCCTTTCCGATTCCAGTGGAAGGTTGAGTTTGACATAAACTGTCATATTGTGGCTCTTGTCCAGATATATTTTTCACCTCCCACTTCATAGATGCCCGAGTGCTTCCGTACGCCAGCTTTTCCTGCACAGGGCCCCGCCCCTATTTCACGATCCGCCATCTTGTGTCTGTTATGTGCGTGTCTGGGCGCCGCACTTCAAAGTTCCACCTTTTGTGTTCCGTCAACATTTAGTTGTCAATGAACACTCAGAAAATTGATTTTAGAGAGGAGCAATGGGTGTTATCGACAGAGCAGTTCTCTCGATTCTCTAAAAACATCAAAACTGCGTCCGCTACCACAGTTTGGTCGTTAAAAAGCGGAGGACACAGATTGTTCAGGGTATTCTGTGCACTGGCGATGCAGCGACACTGGGATGATTCTCTCAGACCAATCAGAGGCCGGCAGTGTTTTTCATGTCACCTTTTAGTACTTCATAATACCTGGTTGGCCTTTTTTTGGAACCCCAGGGGAGCAGCTTTTTTACTTTTTTCCTAATGGAAAAACAAGAAGGCGTGTAGAGTAGAGTAGAGTGAAGTAGAGTGAAGTAGGTACCATTTAGTGGGAAAAGTGCCAAAGTTCTCCCACATAGTAACGGTAACTAGCAGAGCCTGACGTAGCCGACCTACGACTGCGGAGCTGCGGGAAACGCAGAAACACCCAGACAAGCGTAATGAACAAGAGGCCACGGCAGTTCTTTAACCGGCTCATTACTTGACCGTTTTCAGAACTTCTACTCAAAAGTCCTCAAGATATCCTCATCTCTGGATTAAGTGAGAGGAGCAGACCGTCGTAATCTGGGTTTCATTGCTACAGACAGCTTTGCGTCCATCTTGCTCTCGATTTGCTGACACACGGAATGGCGAGTCGGAGCCATCAGAAAGTCCCGATATTTCCGAGTCGTCATAACAAACCAGTTTTTCGGCTCGGCTGCTCGTAATTACGCCGGGAACAGTGTGACGTGAAGGCAGCACGCGTCAGCTCTGGAGTTTTTCCCACTTTCGGGGAAGTAAACTGGACCGGAATAATTACAAAAGAAAAAAAAAAACCCAGAATGGTGATTGGTGGTTGAGGCGCTGCCGGCGAGGCAGGCCCAGCGATGTGGAGCGGGTCTGCGTGGGCTCCGCTGCTCCACTCGGTCTGAGGAGGATGAGGGTTTAAATATAGCCCGGTAATCCACAACACGCTGCCTACCTCTCTCTACCTCTACCCACCCGTCTCCCTCCTTGAATCACAACATGTCAACGGCGCCGACACCAGAGGTCAGGGGTCACGGGGGTACGCTATCTCAATCCAGCTGCTCCTGGGCGATAAAAAGGTGTCAGCTGACGCCGCTTCCAAAACGGCCTCATCTGCTGCCGTCAGTTGTTTTCCTACGTTTCCCAGAATGCACTTAAGCTGCAAAATGTCACGAATCTTCTTGGAGCGACGCAGGGCGATTCAAATCTGATTGTTCCAATTACTCCAGGAATCCTGCCACCAGCGGATTCGTCTCTCCGGCACGCAAACGCCATCTTTACTGCACGCGCAACCGCGGCAGCTCGGTAAAAGCATCGCCGTGGCGAGAAGCTCAGCGCAATCCACCTAATCACCTCCTCCTCTATGTGAGAACTGGCTGCTGGGATTCTAGAGCGCAGGACAACAATTTAATTGATTTGATTGAAATACCCCCGAAGTTTACAGTAAAATCTGCTGATGTTCGGTGAACCTTCCGACAGGAAGCGCCGACGCGCCCGCATCATCTGAAGGTCGAGGCCTCCATGCAAAACGCCGCGGCGTCTCACATGGAGGCCTTGACAAGACAACGCCAGGCAGATTCGCCAAAGAACACGACGGCCGATGCTATTTAGGAGTCGGGAGGCAGCAGCCAAGATAAAAACAGCAACATAAGTAGTTCAGCAGAACCTCAGCTGCCGAGTCAGCAAAGACTGCGGAGCTCAATGATTCGACCACCGGGAGAGAAGAAGAAAAAAAAGAGGAGGAGGAGGAAGAAGAAGAAGAAGAAGAAGAGAGAAGCAGGAGAAAGGCTGGGGGCATCCTGAGGTGAGAAGAGGACGACGTGAATCAGTGGTGAATCATTAATGGGCTGCTTTAACAGAGCGTTTCTACCTTGACAGGATCTGAGGTGCTTTACACACACGCGGAAGGTTACTGGATCAAACCAGTGACCCTCCGGTTGCTAGACGATGAATACAAAGGAATTTCAGGCGCTGCTTCAAGAATAATTGTAAGCAACCAGGCAAAACTTTGCCGTTTCAGAGTGCTGGCAAATTCCTGGCATCGACCACGACAACACACATCAGCACGTCCGGCCTGTAGGTGGCGCCAATCTGACTGGTCTGCGGGTTCGGAGGGTCGATGCGTTTGGACGCTGCTGGACCAAAGATTATTATATGGACGAGACGGCCAGACGGCTCCAAGCAGTGAAGTTGAAAACATTTCATCTCCCCTGGTGGCTGGCTGCAGTATAGGTGATAAACCCCGCCTCCTCCGTGTTAGTGGGCGGGTCTTGGACCAAACAAAAGTATCAGCTTCATAGGATTTTTTGCCTCAGATTACTTCTGTCATTTCTGGTATTTTGTAACACACCAACACTTTTCTCAAAAGTTTTGTTTTAATTAGTTATTTGATGATATTAAAAGTGGGCGTGGCCTTATGATTGACTGCTGCTCTGTGTCAAATAAAGCAAGTGGTGGCCTTTACAGACTTATGTTTAGGATTTGAACATAAAAAAGTGGAAAAGACATGCAACACTAACTTTCTATAACTGTTATTGTATCAAACTGCAACAAGTTTTTTTTTTTAAACAGTAAACTGACCACTTGTGATTGAAGTTGGGCGGGGCCTCCATTTCATGATCGCGACCGAACGGCACCACCAGCATAAAATGGCAGCGTCTGTATCCGGGGGTGTTTCTGCTTAGCTTTTGTGCAAATGGAGGAAGTGGCAGCGCCTCTTCCGGATCATAAACATCCCATGATCATATGGACTCTTTGGTTCGGACAGGTTGAAGCAGACAGATGGCCGCCGCGCTCTGCCTTTAATCTGAACGCTTGCCGTTAATCCCGCTAATGAGGACGAATCGGAGACACAAACCCATTTAGCGACTGCACGGATCCACGCTCCAGGTTGCCAACACCCTTTCAAACAAAAGCAACCAAACAACCAACGATGCAGCTCCACTGCATCTCTGCAACCCTGCCAATGGCTCGCAGCTCAATTTCCACATATTCTGATGCTAGTAAATCAAATCACAGCAGGAAGTTTGTCAGCAGTAAACTTTAAAAACACTTATGTTTTTTTTTCTTTTGCTCGTCTTAGATGTGAGGATTTGCCTCTATTCTCTAAGTCAAAAGAACATCTTCAGGGTTATTTGTTGGTCAAACATATCATCTTGACCTCTGATAAGATCGTCGTCATTAATACATCAACCCATATTCTCAATCGACTGTCCTCTAAAGTTGTACGTAATATCTGCGCATATCAGCCATTTTCCTGCTGATGCAATATGTCTGACACTCAAATATCGAGATTGATGTTCACAAAGGGTTTTTGGTTCATGAACAAATGTAATTTTTATTTCTGCGTTTAAACAAGAATAAATGTCTCTTCTTCCTCGCGTAATTAAGATGATCAGGCTTATGCAATAATAGTGGAGGAAAACGAACATATCAAGACAACTACATCGTCTATCGCAATTGTGTGAATGCCGACTAAAATGACGTGACAGTCAGCAATCAGGGTCAGATTATCTACCAATATTCACTCTGACAAACGCAACTAAACACTTTCCCCTGCAGCTGAGGAGACCCTGGACATACTATGATAAATATGAACAACAGCAAAGCTCGGAACTCCACTTTACATGCTGATAATGCAACCGGGCTCTATACTGAGCGCTCATACAGTATCCCATCCTGCCAGAGTGGAACAGCGGTGCGCTGAATGCGAACTTGACACCACGCTGGAAATGCCAGAGCGCCGGCGAGCACGCTCGGCATGCTGCTCGACAGGACGGACGAGTGGGAAAAATCGGTGGCAACGTGACCACACTCTTGCAGCACTGTGACGCACGGCATGGTCCCAAACTAACAGTTAAAAAAAAACAAACTTTAAAGTTCAGGAAGTGACCTAGAAATCACACACGAGGAAGATGCACGCCTTAAAATCTGAGATCTGCTGGCACTGTTTATATCCCACATGTGACAATGCAGGAGAACAGAACGTTACCATCCAGATCTGCTCTCCTGGCTCTGACAACGTCACCATAATTGAACATCTAAAAAAGTTGATATCATTGTTAGTAAGACCAAAATATAAATAACTGATTCATACATGATAATTAGGCTAGTAGAGACAATGGCTGTGTTTTGAATCACCTACTGACACACAGTACACACCCAGTGTGACATCACCCTGCATATATTCGGTGTTCCAGCTGTAACCAAGCGTGAGGCTGCCTACAGATCCTCTGCTTACATCCAGGTGGGCATCCAGACCAGCGCTGATGTTCCAACTGTAGCTAACAGGAAGTAGCTAATGACGCCTGATCCAAACCTAAATGTCACCTGAGGGGTCCACAGGTGCGTCAACAGCGGCCTCAGCATGAGGAGTATATCAAAACACGATAACAGTAGCTAATGAGGCTGTCTCGTTTAAACTTGTACGCTTCCTGTTGTGTTTTTTTTTTTTAATTATCCAGCAGATTATCCAATGTTATCATTAGCTACTATGACCAATAAATCCAAAAATGTTCGCCAGACCGCATCTCTTTTGGCGTTTTATAATGGCGGATCTGGCTGAAATACAAGACCGACCTGCACATTCAAACCAAAAATACTTTCATAAAACCAAAATAACCTTTTTAATAAATGCTAATTGTCCAGGGGGAAAAGAGTCGTGGTCCGGTTTCACCCAGCGGATTCCTCACCCACGCTACGGTTTGGGATGTCATCTAAATTAGTCTCCCACCTCAGCTAAACCCAAGCAAGCAATCATTAAGGATTAATTGCTGGATATGTAAAGACATTTTGCAGCTCAAAAATAAACTTGTCGGCACTCTCTGACGGAGGGCGGCTTCTATATTAATACCTGGTTTGTGCGGCGACGGGACGAGTTTATGTAACCAGTGACCACAGCCCGGCCAATTTATCGGCCGGCTGATATTTGCGCGTCAAAGAAATGTCGTATCTGCAGGACAAATGGCGGACATCTATTCGGAACCATTTACCATGCGGCACTATAATACAACTTTAATTAGTTATAGTGGCAAATGACTCCACCATTCAAAGGCAACAAGGCACATTCATTAGTCAAAGCAATTATAGCTACAATATAAACAGAAATGACAGAGCAAGCAGAAGCTGCATTCTGGCGTGGCAATCTGCTATCATAAGAGTCCAGCATGCTGGGAGATGTATTCAGGGTCCATCACGGATGAGCCGAGTCTGTATGACAGGAAACACCAAAAATCTAGTATCGGCTCCAAAAACCTAATATCGGTCCAACTTCACCAATGACTCTGTTCCGATGTGTTTAGTTATCGGCAGTGTCCACGAGCTTATAAAGCCCTGACACAACGCGTTAATGTCTACTGTTGGAGATATTAAAAAGATAAGGAACAATCCCTCAGCACAGTTCCAGGCTCGCTCTCTCTCTCTCTCTCTCTCTCTCTCACACACACACACACACACACGCACACACACATTAATGGAGAATAATGGCTGTGTGGGTCCGTGGCTGGTCGCACTGGGTCTGTCCGGTTGTCGTCCGCTGTACTTATGACAGCAAGAAAAATACATTTACTACCAATAAACCCAAAGTGGAACCAATTGCCGAGGTGGAGGCCGAAAAATCGCCCAGCGACGGACCCGAAAACACAAACTACAACCAGCAGCGGCTCTTCGCTAGCATCACACACACACACACACACACACACACAGAGCGAGAGAAAGGTGTGTTGGAGGCAGCAAACACACCCGTCTACGTCGCTCTGGAGCCTTTTTCAAACAGTCAAGTGAGAAATAAACGGCTGGCAGCCAGATAGGAACCGTGTTGCGCCGCTGTCACCTCCCGTTCTCCGGTTAGCGGGCGGAGCGCGGTGCGGGCAGCCCGAGGAGGAGCGCGTCCGGAGCGGCTTCCTACCTAGCTCTTTATCCGTGTAGCTGCTAGCTAACGCTAGCCGGGGCTCCTCCGCTGTCCGCTTTTATATTAGATTACAGCTAATTCAATGATCGGACGCGGGCAGCTAGCTAGCAGCTTCCATTCGCTTCCTCCGCTGCTTTTCAGATTCGTTGATTTAAAATGGTTTTAGGCGGTCGGAGGATCAGCGGGCTGTCTCAGCTACGGTGGCCGGGCTCAGGCGCCCTCCGGCCGGATACAGGGACTGTGCTCACCCGTCGGGAGGACCGAGGCTCCGGGCTTCTTGGTTAACATGGCGGCCGCTCCTCTCCTTTGGACAGAAGGGGACTGGACGCCTCCTCTTCCTCCACCCGAAGCCCCTCCTCTTCCTCGCCCGGCCCCTCCCATTGCCCCGCCCCCTTCCAATAGACCACCTCCTCCGGACGCAGAAATAAAGCCAGCGAGCTCCCACAACTGTTCAGACAGCCACATCAATAAGAAGTTTAACCTTACAGCGGAAACAAGTGTCATTTGCGCTAAAGTGCTTCATTGATTCATTAAAGAGGAGCTGGTTGAGTTGGTTAATCAGCAGCGAATTTCTGACAGCTGTGCTCCCCTGATGCATGCCGGCATGTGCATCAGCCACTCGCTGGTTTGCAAAGTGACCTGTCCTGTCTTATCAAACCCATGTAGGTAAGCAGCACACAGCACCGTTAGCTTCATGTTAAATGCTCCAACATGGGTCCCTTCACTTCCTCCATGCAAGCCAGTTCGTATCGCCGCCGCTGAAGACTGCTCCCCTCCAAACACATTTAGGACAGGGCCCGTTTTGACCCGTAGCGTCTGTCTTTTTGGCAGCTAGAGTTGTGTTGGGCTTGTTGAAAATTACTAAAGCAACATTACTTGTCTCTCATCAACAGATACAGGCAACTGGGCCACGGCTGCCCTCCCCTCCCCCAGAGAGTCACAAAGATCGAGGTGGCTGAGAAACCCCCAGCAGATGAACCAGAAGGAAGAGTGGAGGGCTAGAGTCAGTTGGTCCGCCAATGCCGGGCGGCGTCTTCAAATCTGCTCAGAGAGGATATTTGGTTCTGACCAGCAGCAGCCGGTAAACAGGCAGGAGGGGGCCGTCTGCACGGGGGTAACAAGGTTAGCCGCGGCAAAAGCGTTCGCTGGGAGGTCAGAGGCAGAGCGCAGGCCGGCTAATGGAGAACGACGCGGGCCGGCGCCGCGTTCTCCGGATGGGAACGTCATCGCCGCCATCCTCATCCTCACCTGCAGCGAGGAATTATTCATCACGCTGCCTGGAGACCAACAACATGTTTACATCACCGTCTGACAGATTGTCTCCGTCTCTTTGCAATTAACAGCGAGGTCTGTTCAGTCGGTGTGTGTGTGTGTGTGTGTGTGTGTGTGTGTGTGTGTGTGTGTGTGTGTGTGTGTGTGTGTGTGTGGGGGTTTCAAGTTTCACAGCTTTTAGTTAAATTACCGGGCGGATTCTTACGTAACATTAACACATGCAGCAGCAGAACTAACCGAGCAGAAATAAAAGCCGTCCTTTCCTCTTATAAAACTGTTTTTTTTAGAAAGCAAGAAAACAACACCAGCAGTCCACAGCCAAAGGGCTCCTCCAAAGCTTAGAACAGGGCTTCGGTGTTGTTGTTGTTTTTGTGTTGTTCTGTTTTTTAATTTCCTAAATATTGCAGCGATCCAGGGCGTTAGCTGGCTGGAGGTCAAAGGTCAGACGTGTGTCCTGCAGATCAGCATCTGCCTTGATGGACAGAAAAGGCCGAACACGCTGGACTGTTTCATATCAAAAAGACGAGCGCAAACACAAAAAGATTTCAGGTTTCGCATCTGCACTTTCTCCAGTCGGAGGTGGAGCGTTCATCTGTGGATGCCTTTAATCGGCCCGCTGGCCTCAGCAGCCCTCAGCTGCTCGTATAAACTGCGTGCAAAAGACCTGGAAAAATCTCATAACCGCTCAGATGGCTGGACGGGTCTAATGTTGAAAACATTTAAAAAGGATTAGTCTTCATTTGAAGGCGGACTTTTGCCGGGGCCTTTCATGTGCACGTTAGTCACAGATGGATGTCGCTCTTTTGATAAAACGCTTCCCATCACCACTGGAACAGGAAACACATGATCCAGGAATCCTCCAGAAACGGCAGCTCGTAGTTCAGATGGGAGGCAGTTATCTTTCTTTTCCAATTCCCCCCAAAGGTGAAAAAAGTTAGCTTTGGAATAATGAAATCATGTGATTTGTCGATGTCATGACGTCTTGGATCAAAGATTTAATTTAGATATGAATAGCTGGACTCTCTGCGATTCGGATATTCAAACCACAGAACATCTTTTCTTCTCTTGTTGTTAAACTGGAACATTTTTGGGATGATTTCCAGATTTGGATAACTTGAAGAGATCGCATTATTAACACATAAAAACATGAAGTTTTGTCCTCAAGTGAGGAGACAAACAATTTTTATCACCGTGGAAAAAAATATTTCACACACAAATGTTTTGTAAAAACTTTGGTGCACGTCTAAATGAATTAATACATACACAATATCTGAAATATTGTAAAATTAAAAAAAAGCCCTACATCACCATGAACATTATGTGCCTAAAGTCCTGGTGGAGCATTTGTATTTTCTTTATAATTTTATCTTTATATGTATATTATTCGTTTATTGTTGTATTATTGCATTATTTTGCAACATTTATCAGGCATTAGTATAAATTCAAAAACGCATGTGAAGTTGAAAAGCAGCAGAAATCACAACAAATCAATAAAATATTATGGTCAAAAGACAAGTGTGATTTCGATGATTCTCGGCTGCCATCTAGCGGTCAGGCTAGATGGCCGCGCGAGGCTTTTAGTTTGGAAAATGACGCGGACCGGAAGTGTCCGGGAACGGCGGAATTTTAAAGAAGCCACGATGGCGACCGGCCGAGGGCAGTTTTTCCGCAGTTTGATGGAGGGTCTGGACCGGAAGCCCACGCGGCCAACCCCCGACAGGCGGCAGCCGGACCGTGGCGGAGGAAAGCCGGGCCCGGGGGGAGGACGAGCGGGGCCGTGCGGGGCACCGGCGGACGGCGGGAGCGGGAAGAGACGCCCACTGGCGGCGGCGCGGAGCTGCTCGGCCGGCGGGACTGAGCACAGGTGAGGCGGCGGGTAGTTAGCACCTGCGGAGTTAGCTAACAAACCCTGTTTGTTTTTTTGGGTTTTTTTTTGACACCGCTTTTTTTTTTTAAATTTTAATGAGCGCTTATCCAAAATGTCGTTGTTGTCTCAGCTGCCCAAAACCCAAAACGGAGAAAAATACAGACGTGAGACCTTCTTCTTCTTCTTCTGCGGAAAACTGGCTGCAGAGGTGAGCGAGCTGGCGGCTGCAGGGTGTTAACCAATCACCCGATCAGCCGCGGTCACGTGGTTCTGTCCCGGATGAAGGTAACAGTCTTTATATTAATCAGATCCCCCCCAGACTCGCTAAATGTCTTAAACTCATTAAAGTTAAGCAGGTGAGGTTCGCGTGTGACGTCATCGCCGAGTGACAGCATGCAGCCAGGCCCCTCAGCTGCCCGCCGCAGTAAAAACAATAACTTCATTTACCCACATTAACATCCAATCACAATCCAGTTTGGTGTTTCTTGAACCCCCCACCAGACTTCCGTCTGAGATCCTGTTGAAGATCCTGTCGCACCTGGACGCCGCCTCGCTGTTCTGCATCGGCCACGTCAGCAGGCTCTTCCACGCGCTGGCCAATGACGAGTAAGCTAGTCGGAGACGCCGTGTCATCGGAGAGCCTGACGGATGCGCCACGCCGACGGCCACACTCGGGAGTAGAAGCGCGCCCGCCTCTCCCACCAGGACCTTTGGCCCGTTTCTCAAATCGCGGACTTGTGTGGCCTTGCGGGCTCCCGTACTTTTGAAGCGTCGTCATCGGCGGTCCGAGTCCTCTTCCAATTAACAAGTCCGTGAGCGGCAAGTCGGGACCT
>CAAKHG010038718.1:0-22126 GCA_901007715.1 Dactylopterus volitans | reverse complement strand
TGGACCTCAAACCCGGAAGTGTCCCTGCTCCGCCCACTTTTAAAAGTCCGATCGGATGCTGACTCGGGTGTACTTGAGGAAGCCACGTATCCCAGAATGCATTAGGATCAATGCACGGACGATTGGCAGCGAGCGGCGAATGACGTGCGGCGACGTCGGCGGCGACAACAACCGCAAGACGTCTCGCCTCCATTTAGTGTGTTTTCTAATTTGGCTTTGATCTCTCGCTCACCAACTTCCACAAACTCCCACAACTTAGTTTGCCAGCGTTCATCTTTTATTCGCCCGCTCGATCAAAAAAAGACTAATTTAAAATATAAACCTCACACGTCCATAACCAACATATGCATGAATATATAAACTGAAACATACGTAAACATATATATATTTATATATGAAATATTTAAACAGGGAATGAGTTGTGGTTGTTTTTATATGATTCTGTAGGTGGCGCTAATGAGGCTTATGTGCTTAGCACCAGCCGCCATTCACACAGAAGAAGAAGAAGAGGAACGCCACTATTCCAAACACAAGGAGCGCACTTGCCAGCTCGCTGACTTCTGGAGTTTGAACTTGTGGCGACTTCCCAAGTCTGAACTTCCAAAGTCTGCGAGTCCAGACCTGCAGACTTGAGATTTGAGAAACGGCCTTGATAGTTTTCACAAGTGAATTGAATTGAAGTGGGCGGTCTTCTATCCCAGAATGCACCTCTCATTCGCTATGTTACTCATGTTCATAACGTAGCCGTGATTCCTTTGGCTAACAAATGTGCTGATAGGTGTAGCGCTAATGACAGTAGATAGAAATACTTCATATTCTTCATGTGTTATCTATCGTTTGTATGCATTTGCAAGCAGCTCCAGTCAGGCGGTGCACATCAGTGTGTTCAAGTTAGCATGCAATGCTGATTGGCCATAAAATTAGCCGGTCTGAATGCGGATTTATGTGTTTATATTAAGCAGATGTGACCCGATGTTGTCCCGCTGTCACCTTCTCTTCACTGTAGTGTCATGTGGCAAAAGCTCTACATGTCAGAGTTTGGGGATCGAATGTGGCAGCCGAGGCCGACGGGGGATGCCGCGGTGAAGGTGGAGGCGGAGCAACGAGCAGCCGGCCACTGGAGGAAGATGTACCTGAGGATGGTCGCCGGGCAAAAGCAGAGCACGTGGTGGAGAGAGCTGAGGCACATCAATCTGCACACGGGGCTCCCCAGGCGGACCGAGTGGATCCTCAGGTGCACGATCAGTGGCTGCGGGGAGCTGCGAGCATGACCAATACTAGAATTCTGGAGGCGATGCCGATATTGGGGGACAAACATGTGCTCACACTTAATATCTACACATAGATATGTGTTTATATACATATATAAATTGGCTTATACAAGCCACTGACATATGTCTGTGATGTGTAAATATTGGCCAAAAATATCGGCGACAGATGACTCGCCCTATGTAACAGCATATAAGAAGTCCTGTTCCTTCCCTTAAAACGTAGTGTCGGAATTATCGGCTGCCGACTTTCTGTGACGTTAGCTGTTGGAGTTAATGCTGGAGCCTGACCAATTCTAGTTTTTTGGAGCCGATACCGCAAATGTTGGCATGCAAATATTGGCCAAAAGTATGAGCAGACAGATGAATTGGTTGGTCTCCAATGTTGTACTTAATACCTCCAAATATCTGCCATTTTTCCATCGATGCAGATGGCCAAAATATCAACAATAAATCGGTTGGGCTCTGTAGTCGTACTTAATATCTATGCATGTCAGCCATTTTCCCACTGATGCCAGTATGTCTGTGGTGTGCAAAGATTGGCCAAAAATATCGGCAGACGGATAAGCCGCTTGAGTTGGTAGAGGATATTGGAAGTTCTGCTTTGTGCCTAAAAACGTAGCTTCCAAATTATCAGCCACCAACCTTCTGTGTCCACAATCCAGTGTCTTCTCTTCTTCTGCCGACCGTTTTTCGCAAATCACATGAAATTGCAACTTAATCTCAGTCAAGGATGTCATGACATCATCACCTATCACGATTATTGTTTTTTTGCATATCTGTCATGATTAAGAAAACCCAAACATCTGCATGAAACAGAACTGTCATACACCGTCACTGTATCCAGGTGGTTTTCTAGCGTCTGGTGTTCTGCGTGGCTCTTTTTAATGATGTCATCTGGTTGTGTTTCTTCTTCTATGGCACGCGTGTGGGGAAAGTTGTGCTTTCACCTGTTGACTCGTTGACGTCCATTTAGATGCTAACATGGTTCATTTAGCTGCGAAGCCAAACATGTCTGGGTTTGACACGAAGTGGAAAAGAAAGTGAAGTCGGTAAGTCTGAGGCGGAGCTCTGTGGGATTGTAGCAAAAAGCTGGATGCGACAATCAAAAAATAATGTTACTGATGTTCAAACATAAATCTTAATTTGTATTCATATGTTTTAATGTTTGCCAAACGTCTCGGCTCTTTACAACGTGTATTTGTATCATTCAGCTGCGATCAGGCTTCGACGGTAATCGTGGCAGGAAGTCACTCGACCTTTATGTACCTCGAATACAGCTGAAGGTTGGTTATTTTAGTTCTTTATTTTCGGCAGCAGACTATTTACAGCAGCTTCATGTTATGAGCACATGCATAACATTTCACTTATTTATTCAAAGAGCTCCATGCCGGCAGCAGTTTGGTGCATCTCAGGCTGTCAGACTTTGTTTATAATCCCTTTTTAATATTATAATCATGTTAAACCTTTTTCCTGCTCAAATTTAGCCTATTAATAGACACTCTAAGATATCATGTATATTGTATGTCCTTCTCACATACTGTTTGTCTATATTTTGGGTTCCTTTTTAAGACTACTTATTTTTACTACCCCTCTCGCTTATCTTTATGCTTACACTCTTGCATGGAGCACCTGCACTGAAAGTAACTTCCCCTTCGGGGTCAGTGAAGTATTCTGATGACACAGACCTGCATGTTGTGTATGTGGTTGTTACTCATTTTGTCCACTAGAGGGCCGCCCCACCCCACCAACAAACGGAGCCGCCCGCATGTCTGCACGCTCTGCAGACAATCGCGCCTTTTACTTGCTCAGATTTGAAATAACAAATTGTTGTTGTTGTTTTTTTTCTTTCCAGGAACATGAACGTGAGCTGGCAGCTGACGGTGTGCGATCGCTGGGGCGGGCAGCTCACGCTGGAGCCCAGCCGGGCCTACTTCTTTGAAACCTCTGTGATCGTCTGCTGGGGCAACGGCAACTTCCCTGAATTCCACAACATCCGCAGCATCCAGCTGCACGGCGCCCGCCGGGAGCCGCCATCCAAGAGGTAAGACACCTCCACACCTCACCTTCTTCCAGACCTCCTCTTCCTTCACACCTCCTCTTCCTTCACACCTCCTCTTCCTCCACCCTCCGGCGCTGCAGCCTCACCAGTGTCTCCTCCGTCAGGTCCAGCTGGCGCTCCCTGATCCTGATGGTGGATGTGAAGGCTCATGCTGCTCGCCTCATCGGCAGAGACCGAGTGATCAAACTGATGCTTTTGTCACCAGGCTTCCTTATTGGCATCTGGAGGGTAAAAACAACACCAACCAATCACTGCTTATCTGCACTCGTGTTTGTCTGCACGAGGAGATTCTGCCATTTGGCAGGAGTCAACCTCAGAATCCTCACGCTCAGGCAGACATGTCTGTGTTTGCAGGGTCAGACCCGCGTTGCCTTCATCCAGACCAGCCTGCACTTCCACAGGCTGGTGGAGAAGAGTCTGCTGGGGTCTCCAGCCTGGTGGGTTGGTGGCTGCTTCACCCTCCAGTGTCCTCAGTGCTGTTATTGCTCACAAAGATGCAGTTTCTTCGCGGTTATATCAAATGCTTCATGTACCTGGATCCCGTACAACCTAAACTAAAAGTTTATTAGTGTTTATGATGAAAATAAAATAATGATAATAATAATGAAAGATTAAATATTGAACTTAATCCATAAATGTCTGGAAAAAAAACATATCGCACTAGTTTTTGTTAAATTTTGCTAAATACACGCACAGAACATATTGATCCAGCAACAAACCTTGGTGTCTAATAATTTGAGATTATTGAATATTTGAATGTTAATTTTTCATCAAATCTGAATAACTATAACTGTGTTGCAAAAAGGCTGCAGGGTGCCCACATACAGGATGACCCATAACATTACGACCACCGCGTGTCCACCATAGAGTATAATACAACACATCAGCCATAAGATTACGACCACCGCGTGTCCACCATAGAGTATAATACAACAGCCCTGCAATCAGTTCTCCCTTCAGGAGGAGTTTTATGTTGGATTGTGATTGAATGTGTGTGAGAGAGGTGTTGACATGTTTGAATGATTGTTATTGGGACTGTAGTTTGTGATGCTGTTGCACTGTGCTGGGTTACACTGAGAGGGGTCCCTAATATTGTGGTCATCCCACTCATATGCATCAGGGTGCCAGAATTTAGGGTTCAGTCAAAATTCAACATAAAACTTGATTGCAGGGCTGTCACATATTCTATGGTGAACATGCAGTGGTCATAATGTTATGGCTGATGGGTGTATAAGCGTGACCCTTCGACGGGTGAACAGAGGTCGACTGTAAATGTTGCTTTCTGAGCCGATCTGACGTTTATTACTGGCAGCCGCTGTAAAAGGCCACAGAGGTTTAAGGTTCAATACAACTGGAAGATACATTTCCTACAGAAAGAGCATGTAAATAGTGAGTCACTGAAGCAAAACTGAAAAAATTGATGTCGGAGAGAAAAGCTCCAAAACCTCCAATGTCACACTCGCTTGTGTTTATTCGTGTAAACGATGCGTCTATCGCTTATATACACTCCTGGCTTGCTTTGATGTCACAGCTGTACAGCATACAATGGAACATTTAAATGTCACACTGTATCAGAGCGTGGTTACTATGGCGATAGATTTTTTTTCTTTAGAAAAAGCTTAATATCATAAAAAGTCGGATGGAAGAATAAAGGTGCTTCTGAGGCTCAAGCTGATATGACTTGAATAGTTTCTGTGACTTTAGATAAGAAGAAGTAGGCAACCAGCAACACAAGGACGACACCCAGTTAGCTGACATCCAATCAGCTCCCCTCATGGCAACTTTTTTTTTTTTTTTTTTTTGGGGAAAAGCTTTGTGTATTTTAAAAAAAAAAGTTTTAATGTAGAAAAGAGACCTGGTTGTTTTCTACAGCTTCCAAATGTGGACGAATTAGTCGGATTACAGCCACGTGTTCCGTGTCCGTGTTTTATGGCGGCTCTAATCTTTTTTGTCCCTCCACGCAGCCCGTACTCTGAGTCCGCCGACCGGCCGCATGCGGACGCGTTGGACCCCAAGTTCGGTCTCCACGGCTACACGATGCACTTTGTCCTGCACAGCAGCAGCACCGAGATCATGGTGGGACACTTCCGCGAGCTCTGCGCCAGCACAGGTGATCAGATCCCGCCGACGCAATCTGATTACGCGGCAATCTTAACATTTCATCTCTCATCTCTTCTCCATAATCCGATTACTCTCAGACCTGATAACAGGTAAATAGCCTTGTCATTTCCGAATTGAGCGGCTATTTAAAATAATCCACAAGTTGTCTCATTTTAATTGAATTAAGAGGCATTCTGATTAGTTTAAATAACCTGACTGATATGTAATCTGACTACTTTAAATCTGATTTATCAGTAACCTGAATTATCTTTTTATTCTGAACGATAGTTTATCAATTTTGCGGACTGACATATAGTCTGATTACTCTGAGTAACTGGGTTACTATGCAGTCTGATTACTGGATTTAATCTGATTGCATTCCAGTCTCATCAGTAAGCAATTGAATGATGTAATGATATCCCATTTAAAAGTGAATGAATGACTTAATCTGGTTTCAGTATTTTATTTAATTGCCCACATTAATTTTATAAATCTAATTGTGTAATCGCATTTGATTAACGTGTAAAATGGCTTTCACTCAATATCACATATGAGATGAATAAGAATCATTTCACTTGAGAATAGTCTAATTAAACAAGCTAACCCCTCATATTCCTCAGTCCAAACCAGTAGGGGGCAGCACATTAACACAGAGTTGGGTGCTTAAACTTCATGTTCCACATGGTGATTACTACATACTCATACTTTATACACTACATACCGACAGTAATATACTCATACTTCATGTACTACATACTGTCTACCAAACCAGTGGTTCCCGGTCCTGAACTGCATTGATGTGACTAGAAAAAGTTTGGAATCCACTGTACTGAAAAAAGTATACCTAGTAAAATCATGGTATGGTTTGTGTTGTACATTTGGTCTTCAAAACAAAATCATTACAAATGTTGATTTAAAAACAAGGCTTTTATCTTGGAAACCAAAAAGTGTGATTCTTTCCTGTGGCCAGTTGATAAATCGCGAAATCCGTTGTTGCAAATTTCTAGAAAGACGTTATTTGGATAAACTGACCACATATGGGGAATCTACACGGTGTCTCTCATGACAACATTTTTATAAAAAACTTCTTAAAGTTGCAGATGAAATGTTTTAGAGCCAATGCAGCGTCTGCCTAAATGGCCGCCGTCTGAAGAGACGCAATGCATTGTGGGACAGTCGGGTATGTCCAGTAAGCTGTTGCAGCGTTCACGGAAATTCTTGCTAAGCTAGCATACATATACATTGAAACACACTACGTTCTCAAGTTGACGTCACACTTAGCATCAACTGTATGTTCTTAGGTGATTCCAAGCACAGTCATGGGGTGCCCACATCTATGGTAAGAAAGGATAAGCTAACTTCCTTAGCATCAGCTGGACGGCACAACTCTATTTACCGGGCGATTCACGTTCACATAGTCACCAGTCTGATTTTTCTTTTCTTTTTTAACCTCAAAGTTCTGACGAGAACCTTACGTTAGTTGTGTTGCTGCATCAGTTCGGGTCCAGGGTGGACTGGTGGAGCTGGAGGCCATCAGCAGGAACAACATGTCCCAGCACAGGTCGCTGTCGGGGAACATCAAGCTGCCCTGGAGGAGCGAGGCGCTGGAGGGCTCAGTGGAGGTACGGCTGTCCAACACGGTCATTGGACCGGTCCCAGCGGCGCCCTAAGAGCAAGCGCTCCTGTCCAGATAAAGAGAGAATGCACAACTTTTCATACCCAATCAGATTTGGTGGCAAATGAAATCATCTGCCTCCTGATACATGAAGGCACTGGCTACATCCGAACACACTAGCACACATATAACAGAGCAATGTACCGTAGCACAAACCTAGAATTGCCCCATTTGACCGAATTTACCACCGACAGTGCCTGGACACACCTGATGTACGAGGGCCCCGTCGGGCTTGTAGGCTAGCGAGTGACCGCTCAGCCAAGTCCGTTTGGTTTCGGTCACCTGTGGGGAGCGAGGGGTCGCATTCCCTTTTTCCTGCTCTTTATATCTTTTTAATGTTGCATAGAACTGCTGCATCATGACGCTGACCCTGCTGGACGAGTTCCAGAAACCCTTCTGGTGCGTCAGCACACCCGTTTGCATCAAAATGGTGAAGAAGCACCTGTCCTTTGACTATGGAGAGAACTTTGTGATGGAGCACAGGAACCGGGACGGCAAGGTGAAGATGATGCTGGTCTGGTTAAAAGAGGAGAAGCAGTTCTTCCTCATCAGTCTGGTTGTCTACGTCTCTGTGCTCAAAGTCAACAAACACTTCAGCACCAAATACTGAGGCGGAACGTTGAGGGCGGGATTTATCGTTTCCCGTTTTTCTAGTCTTAAATCTGTTTTTCATTTAGGTTTGTTATTATATGTGTTAAACGCCTTCACAGTCTGAATGTAAAAAAAGAAAGGAAAAGTTTCTGCTGTTGAAGCTTCATGTGTTTGGAGACTACAAAAACGCAAACATTCATTTTGCAACAAACATGGAATTCCTTTTGTACTGTGTTGATAGATGCAGCCAGTGTTTTGTTGCACTCGTTTAATAAACAGCAAAAATAGGACAAATGTAATGTGCATAATTCTACACATACCTCAGAATTCCAATCCAGCGGTCAGTTCTGACACCTCAACACCCGTCCTCACCTTGACTCGTGACCAGGATGACTTAATCTACCCCTAAAAGTAACCCGACCCCAACCCGTGGTAGCCCGTTGGGTCAAGCGGCGTCGACCCAAACAAGCCACCAGCCAACCATGTGCCATACATGGCACCCATGACCTCAACCAACCCAAGGACCGCTCAATCCAGGTATGTAGACCAGCGCATAGTCATCTTCCCAGAACCCTACAACACTAACCCTAAACCAACCCTAAGCCTAACTCATGAGGGCCTGTTGGCTCAACAACCCTCAGGTGACGGCTCTCTAGGTATCAGCGACTCCCTGCCTACCAGTTAGAACAGAAGAAGCCTTTTTAATGAGCGGTGAAACGTCTTCGAACGACCAAAAAATGTCCAATTGTCTTCTACTTAACTTCTTAGGATCAGCTGTGGATTTTAGGAGGACCAGAACTGCGCGAAAATGTATTTCCATCCTGGGAGAAGAGGTGGAGGACTAAAAATACCCAAAGGACTGGAAGGACTGAGACGGGACTGAGGCCGTCCAGGAATGAACAGAGCTGGCTCCTGTTCTTGAGGAAGCCTGGAGTTGCTGAATGCCTTCCACCAGGCGGCGCTTTCAGGGGTTGGTGGTGGAGACGAGGACGTTACAAATGCTGATCTTGAATCTCCGGATTAAGTTGCTGATATTTGGCCAAGGAGAGGTGGGTGCTGGGATGCCTTGAACTTGCTCTTCGTCCTGAGAAGGAGGGTGGTTCCCGTCATGCGCCGTGACTCTCCAAAGGTGCGTTCTGATTGCCAGTTGGTTCAGGTACAGGTACTGAAACGCAGCTCATCACTTTTAAATAATTTGGCCAGCAGGACTACCCATCAGGCACTGCGCCACAGCGGAGCACTGAAAACAAACGGTGGTGACACGTGTTGTCATTGCAGTTAACACAGTTTTGCAACTATTTCAAATCAGGTCGCATAAAAGTGCTCGGAACAACCTACAAATCAAATGCTAATATCGAAGGCGAATAAATCAAATGCTAATCGTGTACGAATAGTTTGGGGTAACAATAGAACTGTTTACATAACCATGCCACTTCAAGGTTAGCAAATAATTAATGTCAACTGTTAACCTTAGAGGTCAAGGTTACAGCAGCTGTCCCAACAGGCCCCTTAACGCTAACCCTAACAGCATTAGAGGGCCTGTTGGGTTAGTGGCTGTTAGCTTTAGCAGGGTAGAGCACACAGGAAGTGATGTCGGCGTCTGTGATGCTGCAGGGTGTCAACGGAAGTTCTCCTCGTTAACGTTCCTTGACATTTTCCAATTAAGGAGCAGGAAATGGCACTCTTAAGTGCACTTTCGATCGGAACGGAAGGGTAAAGGGGAGTGACATGATACTTCATTTCCTTATTGAGGCCTAAATCATCAAATCCAGCCTCAGAGACCAAACTTAGTTGAAGTGGTATTTTTCGTTCCTGTCTCAGTGTCATAAATCTCCCTCAATCCTGGTTCTTGCAGCAAAAAGTTAGAAAGTCGGTGTAATTTCTCCACCTTCGTCCCTTTTTGGTCATATTGCGGAAAACACCACACCATTAGCTACAATTCTACACTTCGTTTAGTGGAGCGGTCCACCTGGGACCGTCCACACGCTGATGGTGGAGGCTGTCCTGCGCCGAGCAGACCGGCTCACCAGCTGTAATCGGGGTAAGTAGCTTGCTGAAGGACACTTCAGAAACCAGTAACTTTCCAGTCACCACAGGTGCTACCAAGTGAGCTCTGTCAACTATGTTTGTGGCTCACTGCATATGAAGTGAGAACATTTCCTGGACCCACTTCCTGCCTTCCGCCCCCTTTGTCAGCACAGCAGACGACTGTCGTTTCCCGTAAAAGCAAGCTTGACTCACAGTTGTAACGGCCCTGAAGCCGCATGCACACGGCGGCCGATGCTGTGCTCTGCCTCAACACGGTGGACAGAACGGCAAAAAAAAGGAGTCATGCAAAGAGTTTAATACAAAACTTTAAAAGGAGCCTGAAACATAACTAAAGTGGGCAGAGCAGATGCATCAACCAGGCATAAAGTTCTGATTGATGCATATTTACCTTTAAAATGTAATGTAACAGCCCAGCAATCAATTCTCACTTCAGGAGGATTTTTATTACTGAGAGTCCCAAATATTCTGGCACTCTGATCGCATATGGGTGGGGTGACCAAAATATTAGGGACCCCTCTCAGTGTAACCCAGTACAGTCCCAACAGCGTCACAAACTACAGTCCCAATAACAATCATTCAAACATGTCAACACCTCTCTCACACACATTCAATCACAATCCAACATAAAACTCCTCCTGAAGGGGGAATTGATAGCAGGGCTGTTGTATTATACTCTATGGTGGACACGCGCTGGTCGTAATGTGGGTGTGGGTAATGGGTGTCTCTTTCAAACTAACCCTTCACTTAATGTTGGCAATATGGCCATGGTCCAGAGGCAGCCGGCGCACAAAAACCCTCGAATGACTGCAAAAGACCTGGAGCGGGGAATCGGGGCCTCGCTTGAGCCGGCGTGGCGCTACATGCTTCATCCATCCTGCTCATGGGCACCTGCCACTTCAGGAATGTGGCAGCCAATGACAACGTCCCGCGAGCGTCGCTGCTGTTCCTTTTTTAGCTTTGAACTTCATTTGCTTTCTTCTCGTATCCTTTTCCATACTTGTGCAAGTCAATAATCACTATTGGCAAAAACAAACAAACAGGAATCTCCTTCTAAAGTAAATCTCCAGCCGGCTCAGTGTTTTAACAACATCTGATTTGCAAATGTGGGTTCTTATTTGGGGTGAATCATTTTTTAGACTGCAGTCATTAAAACTCTATTTTGTGTTGAAAGGCAAAAAAAAAGGCTTTATCCTGTGCTTGAGCTATTTAGACGGTTCTTGTGTGATTTCATCACTGCAATAGCTCATGAATAAACCCATCATACGATGCGGGTTGAGTGATGTTGCTTCCAGCTGTATTTTGGTTAAGCTTATGAAATTGTTCATGTCTGTTTTATTCAAACAGCCAGTGTTTTAGTAAGAAAACAAACGTCACTTCATGTGACTTTTCAGCATTTGTGTGTCTTTATTGTCAAGATTTCTGGAGCATCACTGACAAACACAAGGCAACATTTCAAGTAATTCAGAAGTTTGACATTAATTCAGTTTCAAAGTTCAGAACATGATTTAAAAAAAATACTCATAAGTGAAAGGTGAGGCTTCTAAAATGCTGTAAAAGGTGAGTTCTGTTGTTTCAAAATGTACTAATGTAAACAAACCTTTCTGCCAGCCCCTGTAGTCAGTCAATATTATTTCATTGAACATTATTTCATTATATGTTACAGTAGAAATTTGTAGTAATGACTTGCATCTATAATAAAAAAATATTGAAGCATTAACAAAAATAATCCTAATTTGAAACCAGGTATAGTACGTATATATAATTTTCACAGTCTATTTCACACCCATAATATCTCATTATACCTCATTACCTCGATACCTCATTAGATTGTATCAGTAACATTTAGATGTTTGTCACTAAATCAGATGATGTATCTTCACTCTAAGAAATGTGCTGATGTTTATCCTTCAGCAGCAAGTAGATTTTCACCTCAAAATTAACCATTTTCAAATGATTTTCAATGGGATTTGCATTAGCGGGAATGGCGGCGCTGCTCAGACCAGGTGCCCTCGACCTAAACCCGAAAGATCACCTTGACTGCAACGACTGAGAATCTAAACGGCGATCATACTAGGCCTCATGACCTCATGTATGTGGCAGAAGCACTGTGGCTGACCCCAAGCCGAGCAGGCGTCAAATCAGCGACAATAACTGAAATAATAACTTGGATGTGGCGGGTCTTTATGTGGCATTCTTTAGAAAAACAGAGTCTGGTTAACCAAGGCGGTCGACAGGAGTTATGATCAAGGGCTTAGCGTTTGCTCCGTTGTCATTTTTACAGGGACTGAAGTATGGAACCAGTTTCCCGGTGAAGTTGCAGTCGGTAAACGCATAGAGAAGATCTGCAGTGTCGACATCGTAAAAGCAAACTAGGCCGCCCTCATAATCCACAAAGACCCCCAACTTCTGAAGGGGTTCCTCCTTAGAGACACTGACTGCCGGGTTATCGTTAGCCATGTAGTCGTTGCCTCTCCTCAACCACATCGTCCAGAAACCTTTCTTAGGACTGAGCGTGATGTCCCCCTTTCTGTTGATGGACTCTTTGGCCACTCCTACTGTCCAGGCAGACTTCCCTTTGACCTGAACCTCAAAGTAGAATTTCCCCGTGGAGAAAGTCTGCTTTCCTAAGACGTTAACACAGCTGTCAAATCTCTCGGGGTTGTGTGGGAGTATCTTGGTTGTATCGCCGTGACGTACTTGCTTGCCGTTGTCAGACAGGATCAGATTGGGATGTGCCGTGTCAGAATCCAGCGTCACATTCACCGCAAACTGCTGGACCCGCTTGAGTTCGACCTTCCCTTTGTCTTGTCCGCTCAGAGCGCCAAGGTCCTGTGCCATGAAGTTCAGCGGGTGATTGATCGGAGTGAGAATCAGAGGGGCGGAGTTGCTACCTTCCTTATTAGTGCACGGACTGAAGAAAGGGTAGAGTTTCCCAGTGAAGGAGCAATTGGTGTAGCTGTAGAGAAGATCTGCAGTATCTACATCATAAAAGGAGACTACACTCTCCTCGTAATTGACAAACACTCCCACCTTCTCGGGCTGTGAATTTAGAGAGAGACAAATGGAAGGGCTAGTAAGTGCTCTGTGCTCCCCTTCGTCCCTCAGTCCTATCGTCCAGAATCCATCCTCAGGACTGAGTGTGATGTCTCCCTTCCTTTCAATTGACTCTTTGGCTATTCCTAATGTCCAGGCAGTCTTCCTTTTAACTTGAACCTCAAAGTAAAAAATTCCCGATGAGAAACCTTGCTTTCCCAAGACATTCACACATCTGTAAAATCTCTCGGGGTTGTCTGGAAGGTTCTGCCTCACGTTACCGTGATGGACACGTTTCTCGTCGTCAGACACAACCAGATTGGGATGTGCCGTGTCGGCGTCCAGCGTTACCACCACTCCAAACTGCTGAACACTTCTCAGTTCAGCCTTCTTTCTTTCATGTTCTTCTTGCTCAGTGCCACAGTGCCACAGTGGGTGATTGACAGGAGAGATGATGAGTGGGGCGGAGTTTGTGCCGCCGTCATTCTTACAGGGACTGAGGAAGGGGTAGAGCTTCTCAGTGAAGGTGCAGTCAGTGAAGCAGTACAGAAGGTCTGCGGTGCCTATGTCATAAAAAGAGACCAGACCCTCCTCGTAATTAACAAACACGCCGACCCTCTGAGGATGCTTATTGGGGTGAAGTTGGACCGCATTTTCATCATTAGCCATGTAGTCATCTCTGTTCCTCAACCATATGGTCCAGAAGCCGTCCCCGGGGCTGAGAGTGATTTGCCCTTTCCTCTTGATGGACTCCCTGGCCACTCCCACGGTCCAGGCAGTCTTCCTTTTAACTTGAACCTCAAAGTAGAATTTTCCTGAGGAGAAGCCTTGCTTTCCTAAAACATTAACACAATTGCTGAACCTCTTGGGGTTGTCTTGTGCCTCCCATACATCACCGTCATACACTTGTTTCCCATCTTCAGACACGAATAGGGCAGGGTGAGCGGTGTCGGGATCCAGAGTCACCTCCACTTCAAACTTCTGAATTGCCATCAGACCTGCGTTCAGTCTTTCATATCCCGCCGCGGGAGCACCTGCATTATGTGTCTGTGCGTTTGCTGCCTGTTTGACTGGAGTGATAATCAAAGGGGCCGAATTTACACCACCGTCATCCGTGCAAGGACTTAGATAAGGATGGAGTCTGTCCGTGAAGGAGCAGCTGGTGAAAGAGTACAGAAGTTCTGCAGAATCCACATCGTAAAAGGAGACGCGACCCTCCTCATAGTCTGTGAACACCCCCACCTTCTGAAGGGGTGTCTTCAGAGTGAGACTGACTGAGGGGTCATCAATAGCCTCGCAGTCATCGCCATTCCTCAACCATATTGTCCAGAAGCCTTTGGTTGGACTGAGTTTGATGTCTCCTTTCCTCGCGATGGACTCTTTGGCCACTCCAACAGTCCAGGCCGTCTTCCCTTTGACCTGAACCTCAAAGTAAAATCTTCCAGTGGAGAAACTCTGCTCGCCCAAGACATTGACGCAACTGTTAAATCTCTTCGGATTGTACGGCAGATCCTTACACTCCTCGCCACAATATGCTTGTTTCCCATCATCAGATAAGATGAGAGCAGGATGTGCCGTGCTGGAATCCAGAGTCACATCCACTGCAAACTGCTGGACGCTCTCCAGCTCCACCCTCTTCCTTTCATGCTCCTCACTATCAACCTGAGCATCAGCCTTTTGCGTCGTGATGTTTGGTGGCTGATTGACCGGACAGATGATCAGCGGAGCGCGGTTTCTGCCGCCATCATTGGTAAAGGGAGTAAAGAAAGGGTAGATTTTTCCGCTGAAGGAGCAGTCGGTATAGTAGTAGAGAATCTCTGCAGCAGCTACATCATAGAAAGAGATCAGACCATCATTGTAATCTACAAAAACCCCCACCCTATGAAGCTGCCTATTCAGAGGGAGATGGAGTGGATTTTCATCATTGGCAGTATATTGTCCGTTCCTAAGCATTATGGTCCAGTAGCCGTTCTCTGGACTTGCTACTATATCACCCTTCCTTTTGACTGATTGTTTGGCAACTCCTAAAGCCCAGCCAGCCTTCCTTTTCACATAGACCTCAAAGTAGAACTTTCTGGAAGAGAAACTCTGCTTTCCCAAGACATTAACACAACTGTTGAACCGCTCCGGGTTGTTCGGCAGCTCCTTCCTCACATCTCCGTGATAAACTTGTTTCCCATCATCTGACAGGACGAGATTGGGGTGTGCTGATTTGGGATCCAGAGTCACCTCCACTTCAAACTGCTGGACCCTCTTTAGCTGGTCCTTCTTGCTGTCGCTTGCACTCGGAGCAGCGAAATCGCCCCGCCTGGCATCTGAAACGAGGCAGAAACGGTCAGTTTTGCTGAACATCTTTTTGGAAGAGTCGGATTGTTACAGGAGCACGAGTTCTATTTACCCTCTGGTTCTTGGGCAAAGTTTTCCAAATGATGTACCAGGTCCCGTCTGCCGATCTTTTCTAAAATCACCATGGTTACCTGGCAAGCTCCGCCCTGATATGTCTGCACCAGTAGGTCCACCGTAGTCGGCCTTGCCGCCCCCTCCAGCCTGGCCACGGGGATGCCTGAGAGGCCAGGCAGGATGCCGTCCTCCTTCAGGAACCACTTGAAGCTCTCAAAATCATCTGTGTTTAATTTCTGAAGAATTTTCCAAAACTCCTCTTTAAGTTTTGCCATTGTGGCCCCCTGCTAAAACACACAAACGTTTTCAGGTCTGAGGGACATCGATTCTGTTCATCCTGGGGGTTGGATATTTACTTTCATACTGCAAGATTCATTCTTCATTCGAATGACTTTTACTAAACCGTATTTGAGGATTTGCATTTGATGTTGTCGTCACGTACCTCGACTGGAGTTCATGAATGGTCGGCTGATAATGGACGCTCAGGTGGCCCCGCTGGCCTGATGCCACTTGACCACTGCTTAGCAGCCCTCCTTACTGCTGCTGGTGATGAACATTGTCTTCATGGGTTGAATTATAGATGGCAAAACCTGCGAGTTGCACAGCAAATGTATTGAATCAGTGCACAATATCAATCAGCCATGAAACAGGAAAGGTTATGCTAAAAAGCTATTCTGAAGGTTATCGTTTGTGCTAATTTGCATCCGTAACCACAACACAGATGTGAAGGTCGACTCAGGCCAGGTTCAAGCTTCCAGTGTCATTTTGTAAGCTTGTGAGTGTCAAAGGTCTTTATAGAGGCAATAAATTAAACACCCAAACGCTGTCTGAGATGTTTTCTGCCCGCTAGCATGAAAGAAAACATGTTATAGTTCTCATATTTGACCATTACCTGCCCTTTTTGCTGCCATAGCTTGATTTTTAACCTCATATGAAGCATAATCGCAGCTGC
Source organism: Dactylopterus volitans (assembly GCA_901007715.1). Taxonomy (NCBI): domain Eukaryota; kingdom Metazoa; phylum Chordata; class Actinopteri; order Syngnathiformes; family Dactylopteridae; genus Dactylopterus; species Dactylopterus volitans. The sequence continues at coordinate 5,996 of CAAKHG010038718.1, read as the reverse complement.
CTCTGGTTTCCACAGCTCCTGCAGAGCTTTTTCACTATTGTCTCAGGGCCCAGGAGGAAGTAACTGGTCACGCTCCAGACCGAGTGTTCCTGCGCCCCTGATGCTATCGCTGCTCGAGCAGGTTAACAGATTCTCTCTCAAAGAGGAAAAAAAAACATGTCTGAGACTCTTTCTTGGACTGAAACACACACTTTTTTGGTGAAAGTGATGCGACACAACACCTAGAAACATTTCCTGGCTTAGGAACACTCAGATACTTTTCTAAAAGTCAGTCACACAAACTGCTGTGTGACCGACTTTAAGCTGCCCATCTGTTTTACCCAACAGCTTTTCCTCCAAAGCAAATTTCAAATTTCATTCCATAAACAGGGGAGCGACCAGCTGCACACGGCTGTGCGCACGGTGGAGGGAAACGTGGAAAACTGTCCTGGCAACACAAAGATTGGAGGCTGCTACCAGCAGACGCGTGTGCACCGACTCGACTACAAAATCAACGGCTCCGTTAGGACTCTCGTAAGTGCTCGTTCACACAGTTGAAGCCCAAATCGAAAGCAACGTCATCTCTCACAAAGAGAAACCACACTGTTATCTGCAGCGCCAAGACCGGACGAGGGGGTGGGGAGGGAGCAGAGGGGGAGGAGGGGTGGTGGGGCGGTGGGGTGGAGTAACGTCTGTACGTTCACTCTTTCAAGTCAAGGAAATTTCTTTTGTTTAAGCCAAAGTCACAACTTCACTTGCCATGCTTAGACCATCGTGGAAATGAAGGCGGGCTGGAGGGGGAGAGGAATCAAGCATGCCACAGTCCGAAGAGAGGGGAGAGCCTCCAGACAGGTTGCAACTTATGTAATACGCTGAAACTATGAATACAGTAGCAACAGAAAAGTGGGATGTCGAGTGAAAGGGGAAAAAAAAAAATACAACTCACCCGGCAGAGTTGAAGTTCAAGTGTCGAAGAAGAGGAAAACATTTAGATCCCTCAAAGGCTGAGTGTGTGTTTGTGATCCGCACCGCTGCCGCCGCCGCCTCTCCTCGCTGCTCTGCTAGTCAGGCGGGTCAAAGCTCCTCCTCCTTCCTCCCTCCTCCCCTTGGGTTACTCTTCATGTACAGAGCTTTTGATAAGGGGTGGACTATGCCCCGAGAATGGGGCTGAAAACTGAGAGCTGAGTCATGTTTCATGTCATGTTGAGCTGCAGGGTAACGCGGTCGCACCAGAGACGGCAGCGCGTCATGGCTTCCAATGTGTTGAGCCGCCTTGTGTGTGTGTGTGTCCCCATGTGTTGCGTAATTTTGATATGGCTTTCCTCCAAAGGAAGGGGGGTTTGGTTGGGGTGGGAACTTCCATTTAAGGCGGGACATTAATGGACACCAACATGAAACCCTCCCCGTTTGTTTCTAATATCAGGACAAACATTTGCAACATAAGCTGCAAACAAAGACTTGTTTTCTCTTAAAAAAAAAAAAAAGTTAGCAAATTCAGATGAATTTAGCTGAAACATCCCCGTTTTATTTGGCGGTGGCGTTGGTGCTCCTGCGTGACGACGGCCGTGTGCAGATCCGTGTTTTCCCGGAATCGAGCGGCGAGTGCAGCGAGTGACGCCATCGCGAGCGTGCATCCGTAAAGCACTGCGTCAAACATTGATCAATCATTATGACGCACAGTGACTATGAAGTTATGTATGTTGTAATTTTGTTGACCTGGTTTGAAGCAGCTGGAGCAGGGAAAAAAAATGGAAAAACAAAAAAAAAGAGGCGCTCTGGAAACTCAAATGGCGCCTGAACTCATTCCAGATGTTCGTATGGTGGACTGCAAGAATAAAATAATAAAGTGATAAAGTGCAGGTTCCCTGGAGGCGGCGTCTGTTGCGTAGGCTGGTGGGGTGGAGCCGGCAGGTTATGGGGGGAGTCGGAATGCCTTCAGTGACGGAGCAGTGACAAGTCGGGACAATGTTCTCACAGACGCGCCCTGAGAACGTCCTCCCTGCTGGAGGAGAATTTCAGCCGCTGGTCGGCAGACGGTGCCCAGATGTTTTTACTCCTCGACAAGCTCCGCCGGCCTCCCGTGGATGCTGGTGCCGAGTGCCGCGGCCAGATCCCGCCGCTTTTTTTTTTAATTTAGATTTTTAACCTGTCCTGTCCGGCAACTTGGGCATACAGAATGAGGTCTGGATTAGCTGTGCATAGGGGGAGTCCGAAATGCTCCCAGCTTCGTCCAGTGTTGCACACCGGCGTGTTTGTGGGCGGGGCTCGCGCCGCGCCATCGCCGCTGCGGTTACTTCAAGGAGCACAGGAAACGGGAAACACAGCGAGAGGTGATCCGGCGGTTTGGGGCTGGGCCGCGTTATTCCCGCTTCATTATGTTTCGTCGTCCATGTGCGGCGGCGGGGCACGCCACTGCCACTGCCACTGCCACTGCTATTTTGGTCGATGTTGCGTTCGGGCACCTTTCACAAGCAGTTTGCCACAAGAAATCTGACCCAACATCAGTAATCTGACCCTCAGAAATATTTCTGAATAATTCTTAATGTATTTAATGGGCCTTTAAAAGTCCTCATTTGTTTTTGCGAATTCTTTAGTAATAGTTTTTTTGTTTATGTTCTTGCCAATTTACTAATCGCCTTTCTTCACAGCATGTTGATTATTTGCAAAGACGTGCGGGACAGAAAAGTTAAACAAGCTAAAAATTATTATCAGGAAATTAGAATCAAACTCTTGTTTTTGTTTTTTTTTGGTTTTTTTTAAATGGAAAACTACACCGATCAGCCAGAACGTAGAATATAATGCAGCAGCCCTGCAATCAGTTTGCACTTCAGGAGGAGTTTTATGTTCTGTTATACTAATGCATATGAGTGGGAGTGACCAGAATATTAGGGACCCCTCCCAGTGTAACCCAGTACAGTCCAACAGCGTCACAAACTACAGTCCCAATAACAATCATTCAAACATGTCAACACCTCTCTCACACACATTCAATCACAATCCAACATAAAACTCCTCCTGAAGGGAGAACTGATTGCAGGGCTGTTGTATTATACTCTATGGTGGACACGCGGTGGTCGTAATGTTATGGCTGGTGTGTTGTATTATACTCTATGGTGGACACGCGGTGGTCGTAATGTTATGGCTGATGTGTTGTATTATACTCTCTGGTGGACACGCGGTGGTCGTAATGTTATGGCTGATGTGTTGTATTATACTCTATGGTGGACACGCGGTGGTCGTAATGTTATGGCTGATGTGTTGTATTATACTCTATGGTGGACACGCGGTGGTCGTAATGTTATGGCTGATGTGTTGTATTATACTCTATGGTGGACACGCGGTGGTCGTAATGTTATGGCTGATGTGTTGTATTATACTCTCTGGTGGACACGCGCTGGTCGTAATGTTGATCAGTGTGTAGTTCTAATCATCAAAAGTAAATATTTAGCTTCAAAAAGCGAGAGCCGTGGTCAGCGTCCTTGTTTTTAAAAGCACAGATATGCAGTTCCCTGGATGACCACTTGAGGGCAGATGGAGAGCAGCCAATCAGCATCCACGCCTACGTGAACATGCACAACTTTGAATTTCCACTCTGCTGGGGGTTTTTTTCTCTGTTAAGAGTAGAAAAACGTGGTCACCTCATCCCATGAGACGTTTGTCTAAAATGTTGTCATCATCGGACGTATGCTCAACTGCACGCTTTATGAAGTTATGATGTGACCTTGACCTTTGACCCCTGATTGCCAAAATTTCATCAAAGGGGAAGCTGACCTTTGACCTTTCAGATACAAAACGCCATTTGGCCGCTTTAGACGTTTTTGTAACATTTGGTCAAAATCAGCAGATTTATGGAGTTTTGTAAGATCAGAGTGACCTTGACCTTCGACTGCCCAAAATCTGATCACCATGCCAACTGTAGAGTAATTCTCCCCAAACCTTCCTGAAATATTCCCAAGAATGGGACAGATGTCAGAGAAGATGACCTTTGACCTTTTAAAGACAAACTGTCATGTCATTTTTATCTGTGTAGACTTTGGTGTTTGGGGTTCGCTCCGGTCGGCGTGTGACAGGGTTACGGCCAAGAGTGCGTTTTGTGGGGTTATCAGGTTCTGTGACCTTTTGACCCTTTGATGTTTGGAGGTGTAACAAAAATGGAGTGAGCTGCTGTGGAGGAGGAGGAGGAGGAGGTGAGGAAGAGGAGATGGTGAGGAGATGTAAAGGAAGTGGTGAGGAGGAGGTGGTAAGGAGGAGGTGATGAGGTTGTGAGAAGGTGGTGATGAGGAGGAGGTGTAAGGAGGAGGTGAGGTGAAGGAGAAGGAGGAGGTGAGAAGAAGGAGGTGAGAAGAAGGTGGTGAGGAGGTAATAATGAGGAGGAGGTGGTGAGAAGGTAATGAGGAGGAGGAGATGTAAAGGAGGAGGTGATGATAAGAAGGTGGCGAGAAAGAGGTGGCGAGGAGGAGGTCTGAAGGAGGAGGTGAGAAGAAAGTGGTGAGGAGGAGCAGGTTATGAGGAGAAGGATGTGAGGAGGTGGTGATGAGGAGGAGGCGTGTCTCCCCACTGTGCTGTAGTGTGACACAGCCACCAGCAGATGGGGATGGAGTTGCTGGGACGGGTCCAACCATCATGAGGTTTCTCCTCATGATGGTTGGACAGTCGAGGGGAGGAAGCTCCCATGAAAAAGACGCCTTTAGCATGACGGTGAAACATCTCAGCCGAACTCCCGCCATGACGGGGGCGGCCCCGCCCCCCGCGGTGCCATCCATTTGTCTCCAGAACCACTTAGTGAACATGGTATCGCGCTGGAGAGGAACTCCAGACCCGCAACCGAGACCACGAACCTGTCAGAAGAACATTTATGGCCAACCGTAAATCCAGACCGGTATTGTTTGGCTGAGACAGAGAGAGAGACGGAGAGAGAGACGGAGGGAGAGAGAGAGAGAGATTGAGGGGGAGAGAGAGAGAGAGAGAGACGGAGAGAGACAGAGGGAGAGAGAGAGAGACAGAGAGAGACAGAGGGAGAGAGAGAGAGACAGAGAGAGACAGAGGGAGAGAGAGAGACAGAGGGAGAGAGAGAGAGAGACAGGGAGAGGGAGAGAAAGAGAGGGAGAGACGGAGGGAGAGAGAGAGACAGAGGGAGAGAGAGGGAGAGAGAGAGAGAGACAGAGAGAGACAGAGAGAGGGAGAGAGAGAGAGGGAGAGACGGAGGGAGAGAGAGAGACAGAGGGAGAGAGAGGGAGAGACAGAGAGAGACAGAGGGAGAGAGAGAGAGACAGCGGGAGAGAGAGAGAGACTTTAATGCACTTCCTCGCTTTCTGAGCCGAGGAGTGGCGTAGTACCCCAGTCAGCCACCTGGGGGCAGCAAACATCTGCTGGCGTCACACCAATCTGACCAGGAATCAAACATCAGTGTGTCATGGTGGGATTCTGATGACATCATCGAACCCTCCACAGTCATTAGAAAGGTTCTTGTATGAGAGTTTTGTTTTTTGTTTTTTTCCCCCACACAAGCCTCCTGCTCAGTCAGGATGAAGCCTGAAGCTCTGTTTGGTGGCTCCTGATGAGGAGGAAGACGAGCAGGAGGGGAAGGAAGGAAGGAAGGAAGGAAGGAGGCTGCAAGGGGAGGAGGGAGTGAGAAGGGGCCGCCCCCCTCCCCCTCCCCCCGAGGCCCCTCCTCCAAACAGGTAGAGCCGGCTGGTGCGAGCGGCCGCCGCCGTCATTCCGAGGCAGGAAGCAGCCGAGCAGCAGAGGCGACCATGGCCGTCAACAGATGCATCAAGTACCTCCTCTTCTTCTTCAACCTTCTCTTCTGGGTGAGTCTGGAGCTCGGCTGAGTCTCGCTACGGCAGGGAAACCCCGCCGTCCACTGCGTGTGTGTGCGTGTGTGTGTGTGTGTGTGTGTGTGCGTGTGTGCGTGCAGGTTGTTGCTGAGTGTTTGGATCCATCATCAGACTGGTTGGATTCTCCCAGATCTTCTCCTCCTCCGTGTGCTTCACTTTCACCACCTTCCATCTTTCTGT
>CAAKHG010038716.1:0-17962 GCA_901007715.1 Dactylopterus volitans | reverse complement strand
TCGTGATTCTCAGAGTTGCTGTCTGAACACGTCGCACTGAGACGCGCACACACACACACACACACACAAGCTCACGGACAACACACACACACACACAGAAGCACACAGACAGACAGAGACACACGCACACACAGACACTCACACACAGAGACACTCACACACAGAGACACGTGGAGAACACGCACACAAGCACGTGTAGAACATGCACACACACGCGCACGCACGCACTCACTCACACACAAGCACATGGAGAACACACACACATATGAAGACATGCACACAAGCACATGGAGAACGGGCACGCACTCACACACGCACATTTGCACGTGGAGAACACACTCACTCTCACACACACATGCATGTAGGCACGCACACAAGCACATAGAGAACACACTCGCGCGTGCACACACGCACGCACATGAAGACACACGCACACACCACATGCACTCACACACGCGCACACACACACCACACATGCACCAGCCCGTGTAAAGGTGGGATGCTGCGTGAAGTAGAAATGGAACCCTGATGTGCTGATTTGTGAAGGCCATATTCCACTGATGAATGCCGACCATTCTGGGAAACGTCAGTGTTATTGTGACATCATCCGCCCGTCTTAATGTGATTCCATTAACACTTTTCTAAGAAGTTGGGACAGTGGCAACCAGACGTGACTGGAGTAGTTGTGGAACAATCGCTTATATTAACTAGCAACATGATTAAGAGTATAAAAAAGAGCATCTCAGAGAGGCGGAGTCTGTCTCAGGCAAAATGGGGAGGGGTCACCTCTCCGCCTGTGAAAGACGCACTGGAAAATAACGGAACAATTTAAGAATAATGTTGCTCAATGGGAAAAAAAATTGCAAATAATCTTTGGATTTGATTGCGTACGGTTGATGATGTCATTAAAGAGTCAGCGTCTGAAGAATGTCTGTAGACAAGGGTGAAGCCTGAAAGCCAGGCCTGGACGGCCGGGACCCGCCGGCCCTCAAAACCAGACTCGATTCTGTGGTGACGTCACGGCATGAGCGCTTTGAAAAAGCGCCGCCCGTGAACACGCCGTCGCTGCATCCACTAGCGTAACTCCGGATTAACGGCAGATCCGGGGCCTGTTTGGAACCGTGGCCGCCGCGTCCTCCAGGGTGAAGAGGACAGGAGCCATCCGAGCTGTGTGGGGCTGCATTGTCAACGCGGCGTCATGGGCAGCCTGCACATTTACCAAGGCACCATGAATGCAGAGCCATATCTGCGGCATTTGGAGCAACACCTGCTGCAGAGCAGATGAGATGTCTTTTAGGGAAGCTTTAGCTTATCCCAGCCAGACGACGCCAAACCACATTCTGCTCACTTTACGACATCGCGGCTCTGAAGTAGGGAGAGCGTCCAGGAGCCAAACCGCCCCGTCTGCGGTCCCGACGTCGCGCCCGCTGAAAACGTTTGGCGCATTATGAAACATAAAGAATGACAGAGGAGACCTGAAGTGCTGAGGAGATGCATGTGTGTCTGGCAGCATGTCCAAAGCAGGCAGGTGGTCTGTTCTTCCTCTCAGTCGCATGTGTGGTTTCGGTGAAAGCGTCATATTCTGTTTCTGTTAACATTGGACACAGCATCCTAAGCCTTCTGGGGAAAACCCAGATATGATGAGCAGCGGGATTTCATAGATGGCAACAACTAATAAATGTACACATCATTTCCTGTTCTCAAAGCCGAATAAATGAGGATGTAATGTCATGACACCTTGTGACCGCAGAGCCAGTTCACTCTGGACAAGAGGGCGCCGATGAGCCTCCCACTCTGATCAAGGAGGAGCTCCTTTCCTCAGGAACTGCCCGGCGGAGCACCCCAGACACACAGGTCACCCTCCAGAAGCTGTGTACTCAGATTACAAACACCACACACACACATGAATTTATAGTAGCTAAGCTTTGTCTCAGGTACGTTCCTTTAAAGAGATGTTAAAGGGACAGTTCACCCAGAAATGAAAACTGACTCACCGCTTACTCACCGCGATGCTGGTTTACACAAGTAGACGGCGACCACTCCTTTCCTCCGTCAGCAGAGTGGGAGTAGATAATGAGTGGACTTTAATTTTTGGGTGGACTTCCCCTTTAAGTAAAACTGCTAGTGTACATGAAGTAATCTTTCTGTTGTTTTTAATCCAGCAGGAAGAACTGGATGACTCAGGAGCGCCCCCTTTAAAGAAGATTTGCTCAGGAGAAAATGTCGTCCTGAGATAGCTTTAAGAAATTAGCAACCTGGCCGAAATGCACACATAAGCTGTTCTCAGTTGTCAAATTAGCTGCGCTTTCAAAATTAAAGTTCTGAGGCTCTAAGGATTTCTTGACATATTTACACAAACGTTACCTATTATGTTTCATCGAATGACAAAAAAAAAAAAAGCGTTCACTGCTAACCTTTGCTTGTTTGACCTGATTTTAAATGGTTTTCCCCAAATGGATGAAGAGGTTTTCCCAAAAATGTCTGGGAAGTCAATATTTCAGCAGGCGATGAACCTGCGCTTCACACGCTGTAAATGTCTGGTTCTCTGGCTCCTCCCTGTTTATGATTTCTCCTTGCTGCATTTGAACTTTGCTTTTGCATGACTCCATATCCTGATGCATTATTGTTTGACCCAACATTTTGAAAAGGTGTTAGATGTGTCGCTTGATGGAGATCGATATTTAGATGCCGTTATATATATATATATATAAATTGAGTGCCCTCTCTGGAACACACTTTCGGCTTATGACTTGGAAAAATGAAATTCTTTTTTAATATTTATGATATAATTTGCCCATGTTTATAACTGACAATGTTTTGTAAATCATAATAAATGCTACTTTCCATTTCAACTCAAATGATGGTGTGTGGCTGGAAGCTGGGGGGTTTTTCCGCAAACACATCTTGATACATTTCAAGTCACACACACCAATCGGCCATAACATTACGACCACCGCGTGTCCACCATAGAGTATAATACAACACATCAGCCATAAGATTACGACCACCGCGTGTCCACCATAGAGTATAATACAACACATCAGCCATAAGATTACGACCACCGCGTGTCCACCATAGAGTATAATACAACAGCCCTGCAATCAGTTCTCCCTTCAGGAGGAGTTTTATGTTGGATTGTGATTGAATGTGTGTGAGAGAGGTGTTGACATATTTGAATTATTTTTATTGGGACTAATTTATGAAGCTGCTGGACTGTACTGGGTTACACTGGGAGGGGTCCCTAATATTTTGGTCATCCTGATGCATATGAGTGGGATGGCCATAATATTAGGGACACCTCCCGGTGTGAGCCAGTACAGCTCAACAGCATCACAATTACATGCTATGGTGGACATGCAGGGGTCATAATGTTATGGCTGGTGTGTGTACAGTGTCATGACGGCGGGCCCGAAGACGCTAATCTATTGTTCAATCAAACTTGTCAAAATGGAGTCGCGACAGTCGCGTTTGAGATGAATGTGGCGCCCCTTGAGAAGTATCGATTTTTATTCACTTTGAAAGTATACTTAATGTAAATCCTGTCATATGTTCTTGGTATATTTTGCAAGTTAAATGGGTTATAATATCCATTGTCATCCGCTGACCTCGAGCCTCTAATTTATGTGGGCGGTCCCAGTCTGGCTATTGACAGGCGATGCTAGCCAATGACGACACGTGACGCACCAGCTCGACGAGGGCGCTTCGCTGAGACAGCCAATGAGCGCCTCGGGAAGGCGGGGCGTGGCTGCGACGCCGCTTGCTGCCGGGGAAACGGAGTTCTGAGGGCGTACGGAATTGTGCCGGTGCGCTAGAAACTCCCGCCATTTCGACAAGGAATTAACCTCTTGATTGATCCAGGTTCCCGTTTTGCCAGAATTCCCGGCGCACTTATCCGACAGCAGATCCGACGCGATGAATTTGCATTGAAGTTAACCACTTGCGCGGGAAAAGGCCTAATTTCGTCTTGAATCGAAGCGCGCGCCGCCGCCGCCGCCGCCGCACCGAGCGCTCGCCGCGAGTTTGACTTGGTCGCGGGCTGCATCCTGACATGTTCACCCGCCGGAGCTAAAAGTTTGCCAACTACTCCGAGACGAGTCCGGCGAGCGGTCCCGCGTCGAAGGCGTTGCGTGAGCGGAGCGTGGCGGCGGTGTCCGAGGAGGCGGGCAGGATGCGATGAGGCGGCCGCGAAGAAGCGCTCTGTTATTGTTTTGCAGCGAGATCGCGAACCAGCCGACTCGCTAGTTAGCTAGCTGGCTAGCTAGCTAGCCGCTATAGGTTGAGTGCCGGGCCTGCCGGCGGTAACGTGAGACGTGCCATCGCTCGGCTCCGACATTTTGGGGCGCTCGGATACATGTTAAAGACGCGTAACACATTGCCGCGTTAGTGTGTCGCGAGAAGGTTCCGTTTCACCGTCGCCACCGGTGCCATTTGTGGATTTACAATGGCCCCGCTTTTGGGCCGGAAACCTTACCCATTAGCTAAGCCGCTAGCCGAGCCACCAGGCCCGGGAGAGGAGGTCTACATCATCGAGCACACCAAGGAGGCCTTCAGGAACAAAGAGTATCCTTTTAACGCGGCTCCGGAGCCCCGTCTGGACCTCTGGAGCCAGCGGGCGGGCGGGTCCGCGGGCTTCGCGTCGGCGGGTGCTCGGGCAGCCCGCGCGCGGGCCCGGGAGCTGGCTAACGTGTGTAATTTGATGATAGCCGACATTTTTTTTTGCCACCGATTTGTTGTTCCCCCGCATGTGCGCCGCTCGCAGCAGACGGCGGGGATGCTAGCTCCTCCTGGCACCGCCGCGCTCATGGACCGGTCGCAGCTCGCCGGCGGTGTCGGGGGGGGCTCGTGTTTGGGGTGTTGGGGCCACGGGGTGGGATGCGGCGCTCTGAAGGAAGGCGCCCTTTCGCTTTTAGCGCGTTGTGGTCCGGCTGTCAGGCTCCCGGGCTAACGGGCGAGCTAGCGCGATGCTAAGGTGAGGCATCCTCTTATGTCACAATAGCCCGGCGCCTGCCGGGGCGGCCGGAGCCTTCGCGCGGCCGCCTGACGGTAACGCGCGCGTCTCCTCACGGCCGGCGAGCCTCACCGCGTGTGTGTGTGCGTGTGTGTGTGAGGGGGAAACACGAGGGGAGCCGCAGATGAGCAGACGGTGTTTTTGACGGCTAGAACCAGTCGGTGTGGTTGTCGGGTAACGTTGCTCAGGCGCTTCTAAGAGAACACACAACATTAGAGGCTCTCGGATGACGGCTGGAGTGTCCGGACCGGGGCAAATTTTTAACTGTCACTGATGAGGCTTCGGTGTTAACGTGTGTCTGACAGAAGCACAAGAGCCCCAAGAAGCCGGGATGGGAGAGAAGCATCCACGTGCCTCAGCTCGCTCCTGTCCTCCAAGAGCATGTTCCTCTCCTGTTGTCAGTGTGAGGCGGGAGAAGCTCCTGAAGTTACGAAACGGTTACAACAGGAGGCTTGTTTGTCTCACTCATCTGTGTCGGCTCTCGAGCAGTGTGCAGCGTTGGTATGGGGCCTCACCCAGTATTTGAACACACAGACGTCCGGCGATGGTTGTCAAGTGTGTGGCGCTTGCTCATGATCGGCCGAACGAACGCCGCCTTCACGTGTGTGTCATATTGTCCTTAACACAGCTGTCCAGTGAATATGAGGCTCGGTTGCAGAGGTATGACGAGCGCATCTGGACATGCAAGAGCACCGGAAGCATCCAGCTGACACACAAAGAAGCATGGGAGGAGGAGCAAGAAGTCACCGAACTGTTAGTATGAAATCGCTTATGTTCACGGTTCATCTCATCCAACACACACCTGGTTCCGACTGCGTGGCCAGTGCAGACTATGACTGCAGATTTGAAAATTACACTGGTGTTGATGGTGCAGTTTCGATTATGGCACCGTTTCTCTTTTTAAATCCCAGGAATAAAACTCTGTCTCCCATTTGTGTCTGATTACTCGATAACCTGCTGGTCATTTAAATGCACCAGCCCGAAGGAGCCGTTTGATTTCTAGCTGCCAATCGGCTTCTCAGACAGTAGCTTAGTGGTATCAAGAAGAGCCGTACTTTCCCAGTGAAGGTCACAACGCCTGCTCCGCTATGATTGGATAAGTCTCGTGCCCCTCCTCTTTCTATTTAGAGGGTGTGTGTGATTGAGTCATCCTTGAATCTGCAATGGCTTCACGAAGTTTCCTTTATTCTGATCTGCAACGCATAATGACATAGTTACAGAAGTTTAACGACCTTTCAGCACCAGCTGCCAGTCACCACCCGTGTGTGCGTTTATTGTGATATATGTGTATTTATATATCCTGCCAGAGACGAGAATGTGAAGTGTTACTTGTGGTGCTGCGAGCAGCGCCATTCCAAAGATGGGGCAGGGCAGCGCTCAGCTGCCATAGCCGAATCGCCCGAGATCACAAGCTGGAGTTAAGCTCCAGTTATGTCAGAGCGGGTTTTACTGCCCCCTGCTGGCCATTATCTGTTTTTGTGTGGTTATGTAATGGCCTGCTCACTGTGGTGACAGCTGTTTAAGCAGTATTTCTAAAGAATCCTACTCAGGAAGTCACTCAAATTGTGTCAAGTAGATTTATGGCAGTCATGTAAAGAAATTCAGTTTATGTTGCCACTGGCAACAGCCTTTGTTGCTGAGCATGTCCTGAGGTGCTGTCAGGATATAAAAACCACTTTCTCACAAAGTCTCAGTTTTTGCAGGGGAGCTTCGTATGATGCGGATATGCAGACTGTATTTACCCACGTTGTTGTTGTTGTTACTGTGTAAAATTTACGGCCCATTTGACTTGTGCAGGCTTCAGGAGGAGTACCCGCAGTGGTTTGAGAAACCCATCCTGGAGATGGTCCACCACAACACGGTGTCTTTAGACAAGCTGGTGGAAATGGCCTGGGTAGAAATCCTCACCAAGTACGCTGTTGGAGAAGAGTGTGACTTCCTGGTCAGTATTGCTGCTTGAACCCCACGTTTGTCCCTCGCGTGGGTGCTTCTGATTACTTTGAGTCTTGCTGCTGACAACTTAAATGAACTTAAATTGCAGGTAATTTGAAAACTTTCTGTTGGTGTTTACTAAAATGTCACATTTTTCAATTCAGGTGGGAAAGGACAAGACCTTACGAGTGAAGGTGGTGAAGATCCACCCCCTGGAAAACTCGGAGGGGGAGGCTGGGGAGAAGAAGCTCGAAGGTGCCTGTGACTCTCCATCCAGCGACAAGGAGAATGCCAGCCAGGAGAACCAGAGGAAGGAACCTCCTCCTAGAGAAGAGGAGAACAGGAGGGAAAGTCTCAGTGAGTTTGTCCTGCAGAAAATACAGATTTTCTTTAAAAGTGCAGTAAGACGCCACCGTTTACTGACTTGGGATCGTGTTTAAAAACCTGCTACAGCAGGACGTGACAGCCTTTGGAAAAGTGTCGTTTTCGACAGTGTAACCGAAGGACATAAATGGTAGTTGCAGAGTGGCTCGTGTGGTGTTGACGTTTTCCAAGTGATGGGCGCTGCAGTTATTCCACTCTGCGTGAAGCCTCCGCGGCTGTGGGCCGCTGTGCTCTGCTCGGTGGATTTTTGTGCAGCTCTGCTAGAAGCACCTCCCATGCGACCTGCGTGGTTAATAAGATAATTCCTTATCATGTCTGCATGTGTGTTCGCTTCTGCACTTTCCACACCCCTTTTTTCCTGAGTGCTTTTCAAAAAGCGGATTTCTCTATTCATGCAAACGTGTTTTTGCTTCCGTCCAGGTGACCGAGCGCGACGTTCACCCAGGAAACTTCCCACTGCCATGAAGGAGGAAAAGAAGAAGTGGGTGATGCCAAAATTCCTCCCTCATAAGTACGACGTGAAGCTGATCAACGAGGACAAGGTTTGTCGGCGGTCGCGAGCAGCCGGCATCTCGATGCATTCTTCTCGTTGCTCTCGCTTGGAAACCATGACTACGTATCGCGCGATTATCGGAACGTTTGTGGGTAACTGGTCTTCAGGAACCCCCCATTCGCTCGTGGTCTCTTCAGATCTTTGCATGCCTGTGCTTTTTGTCTCTGGTGTAGGTGATCAGCGACGTCCCAGCAGACAGTCTTTTCAGAACAGAGCGGCCCCCCACCAAGGAGATCATGCGCTACTTCATCAGGCACTATGCTCAAAGGCTGGGCATGGGAGAGAGCGCCCCCTGGGTGGTGGAAGATGAACTGGTGAAAAAGTTTAACCTGCCCAGCAAATTCAGCGACTTTCTTCTTGATCCACACAAGGTAACTCACACATGCGAGTGAGGTTGTTTGTAGCGTGGAACACATGGTTGTGTGTGCTTGGTTCCAACTCTTCTGTTTTGTCTGAAGTTTTTAGCCGAGAATCCTTCTACGAAGCGCAAGAGTCTGACGTCTCCTGGGGGGAAACAGAGCAAGCGGCTGAAGACCCCAGACACACCAGGAGAGGATTCAGGAAATGAGAAGGGAGAGAAGAAAAAGAAGAAGAAAGATGCTCTGGGGATGCCGCTCAGTCCCACGATCTGGGGCCACATGCAGGTCAGCTGGGTTGGATATGGATAAAGATATGACCCGAGTGTGGGATTTCACTTTGAAATCAAAGTTTTCTGTAAACGGTCTCATGTTTTTTGCTTCTTTTTTGCACAGAAGATAAAAATGAATGGTTTTCCCCTCAAGGTAAAGAACTCAGGAACACCCAAGAAAGAAGAGGGCAAAGGCTCTTCTCCCTCCACCCCAAGGTCTGGCAAGAAGGCTGGAGACAAGAAAGAAAGAAAGAAGGCTGGAAAGAGTGGCGATAAGAAGCTCAACGTTCTCAAAGCTTCTAAGAAGGATGGCAAAGCCGGTGCCAAGACGCCGAAGATGAAGCAGATGACCCTGCTGCATCTGGCTAAGAGCACCCCGGCCGGGAGCCCGAAAAAACGAGCTCGTAGTAGCAGCATCGGAACGCCTAAGCTGGGGAAGCCACTGCATCCCATGGCTCTCCACCTGCTTCGATACTACAAGGAGAACAAGGGCAAAGAGGACAAGAAGAACGCCCTTTCCTCCCTCATCTCCAAGGCTGCAAAGACCTTGTCCACTGATGACCGGAGCAGACTCCCTGAGGAGCTCAAGCTGCTGGTGCAGAAACGGTGGGAGCTGCTGGAGCAAAAGAAACGCTGGGCAGCCATGAGTGAGGAGGAACGGCAGGAAGAGATGAAGAAGAAGCGCGAGGAACTCAAGGAGAAACTCCGGGAGAAGGCCAAGGAGAGGCGTGAGAAGGAGTTGCTGGTCCGCCGTGAGCAGTCACGCAGGTATGAGGACCAGGAAATTGACGGCGGCAAGACCCTGCCGTCTTTCAAGCTGGTAGACATGCCCGAGGGGTTGCCCAACACTCTCTTTGGCGACGTGGCCATGGTGGTGGACTTCCTTAACTGCTATGCTGGCCTGCTGATGCCAGATGATCAGTATCCCATCACGGCTGTGGCCCTGATGGAAGCGCTGGCGGGCGAAAGGTCCGGCTTCCTCTACCTGAACCGCGTGCTGGTGGTGCTGCTTCAGACGCTGCTGCAGGACGAGCTGGCAGAAGGCTACAGCGAGCTGGACATGCCCCTGTCTGAGATTCCCCTCACCATGCACTCGGTGTCAGAGCTGGCGCGGCTGTGCCTGCGGCCATGCGACGCGCACGGCGAGGAGAGCGTTCAGGGCTCAGAAGACTCCGGGGCCGTGGGCGACTTTGACGACGTGGTGACCAGCGAGTTCCTGGAGAAGCTCGAGACAATCGAAGTGTTTGAGCTGAGCCCAGAGGACAAAGTCCGCCTGCTGGTGGCGCTTTGCCACCGTATTCTCATGACCTACTCGGTGGAAGACCACGTAGATGCGATGCAGCAGCGCTCAGCAGAGCTGTGGAAAGAGCGCCTGGCCATGCTCAAAGAGGTCAATGACCAGAAGAAGGCTGAGAGGAAGAAGCGGAAGGAGATGGAGGGCAAAGGTAGGTAACGCTGCCACACTGCTGCAAAAGTGTATAAAACACTGTAGTAACTGGTTGACCTTTTTCTGTGCTCAGTTGTACTAAACTGCCTTTGTAATAACCACAAAGTATTCATTCACATTGTTACCATTTGCATTTAAGCAGAATATACTTTATTATCCATTGCAAAGAGACGAGAATTTGTCTCTCAGCCTTTCGTCACTTTTATTTTGTCCCCAAAATATGAATGCAAACGGACACGGACATATTGACATATTTTATCGCTTCATTTTTTTCAGGAGAGAAGAAAAAGGAGGGTGGTGCCAAGAAGGAGAGCAAAAAGGAAGTCAAGGTGGAGCCCGAGCCAGAGCCCGAGGACATGATCAGCTCAGTGAAGAGCCGCAGGCTGATGGCCATGCAAGCCAAGAAGGAGAAGGAGGAGATGGACCGACAGAACAAAGGTTTGCATTCAAAACGTGAAAACATCCTGAATATTTGACTCGCTGCTGTGGTTTTACACGCGCGTATCGAAGAACGAGGCCGCCTGTATTAGCGGATTTGTGTGGCCTATATGCATTATCTGCATTATCACCCCCAAGAGCGCATGGAGAAGGAGGCTGAGGAGGAGCGGGTCCGCAGGCAGAGGGCTGCCACCGAGAGGGCCTTTCAGGACGGCATCACCAAAGCCAGGCTGGTCATGCGCAGGAGCCCGCTGGGTACAGACAGGAATCATAACAGGTCTGTGCTGCAGGTCTGTGCTGCAGGCCTGCCGCCGCGGCCATAAGCCAGCGCATGAATGATTATCAGTCAACAGGAAAATGTAAATGCGTGAAGTCGGTTCTGAGTGGGCTTGCTTGGCGTCTCTGCACAGATACTGGCTTTTCTCCGATGTGGTTCCTGGGCTCTACATCGAGAAAGGCTGGGTGCATGAAAGCATCGACTACAACTTCACCCCTCCACCCGAGGAGAAACCAGCCGAGCCCGAAGTGGATGAGGATGAGGATGGTGAGTCGGCTGCTGCTCAGGATCCACAAGGTACAGCCTGTTCTAAGTTACCGTCTCACAATGGTTTTACATTGAAAAGTAATGAATCTGTGTCTTTTTTAAACTTGATTTTGAGGCTGATTACTGAAATGACCGGTTATTCTTTTGAAGGAGCCGAAAAGGATGACGGCAGCATGGATGATGCTAATCATGAGGGATCCCAGCAGGGAGGCGCTGTAGACGTCTGCATAGAAACTACAGTTCCCAAGCAGGGCCAGAACCTCTGGTTAGAGCTTCAGCCGTCTGTGGTGTGTCTTCATATTTCTCCTTCCGCTTCCATGCTTTGCTTCTCACCGTCTCTTCTGCATACAGGTTCATCTGTGACAGCACAGCTGAGCTGGAGGAGCTGGTGGAAAATCTTCATGCTCAGGGGGTTAGAGAGAGTGAGCTGAAGGCAAAGATACAAAGCAGGTAACTGCTCTCTGTGACTATGAGAGATGATTATTTTAACAGACGTGAAGCCGTAGAGCGCATTCCTGCTCAGCTGCTTCACATCAAACTGGAGCCATCCAACACATGTTAAACAGCTTTGGCTTTTCGTGCTTTTATTTTGAAATTAACATTGGATTTTGCATTGGAACCAATAGTAGTTGCAACAGTTTTTTTTTAAATGGAAAACTATATGAAAAAGGTTTATAGAAACGTGCATGAACAGCAGCTCAGTGTCTTCCATCGGAAGCAGGCAGCACTGTTTTTAACAGAGAAGCAACGCTTGGGTAGTTCTGAAGCTGCATACAAAGCTGTCCTCTCCCTCTCTCAGGTATCAGGACATCATCCACTCCATCAATCTGACCCGGAAGGGCAAACTGGGCCTCAGGACCTGCGACGGCTATGCAGAGCTTCTCAAATACATGCGCAGCGATATCCAGGAGGTGGCCTCACGCCTCCAGAAGGGAGGCCTGGGATACCTGGATGACAACGTGGACATTGAAGATCAGGTGACTGGTTTATCTGAAGGACACAGTGTTAGTCTGAGGGTCGATTTAATGTTGGAGCTGCACGGTCGTGTTCGGGTGTTCAGCTGTCTGCCAACGCCTGATATATTGAACCTTGTTGGGAAGTTTGCATGAAGCTTAGAGTTGTTCAACTGGAACAACTGCAGGTGCTCCTGGACCTGGTTTGACTGGCAGTGGCATTGTGTCCCTTAGATTCGTCTTCATGATCTTAAAGTATTTTTTTTTTAATTAAATTAATTATTCATGTGTGTCTTCACTGTGCACAAACATGGCAGTTGCACTCATCACCGTCTGTTTTTCATCATCTGCGCACAGCTGAAAGACATGGAGAGCCTGAAGGACTTTGGAGAGTGCATCATCACCATTCAGGCCTGCGTCATCAAAAAGTTCCTGCAAGGGTTCATGGCGCCCAAACAGAAGAAGAAGAAGAAGCAAGGAGGGGAAGAAAGCAGCAAAGCTGAGGAGGTGGACGAGGAAAAGAGACTGGCAGAGGAGGCCAAGGTGGGGCAACAGAGTTCTCCACTACCTGTTTTAGACATCACTGGCTCCATCGGGGGGGAAAGAGACACTGGATGCCACTAAAATATGAGTTTTTATTATCTTTAAAAAACGCATAGCAACTTGTAATGTCTCCCAGCACCAGGACTAATCTGTTAAACGTCCCTTCAGGTGGCGACGGCGGTGGAGAAGTGGAAGGCGGCGATCCGTGAGGCCCAGACGTTTTCCCGCATGCACGTGCTGCTGGGAATGTTGGATGCCTGCATAAAGTGGGACATGTCTGCGGAGAACGCTCGCTGCAAAGTCTGCCGGAGGAAAGGTGAGGAGCTTTTCAGCCATCATTCGCACAAATAAAACTCGCCTTGGATCATTTGAGAGTGAGACGCTGAGGCTGACAGGGAGGACTGGTTTTTTGGAACCTGGTGTTATTTGTCTGTGTATTTGCATGCAGCTCAGTGACGGCCATTTATCTCTTAACTTGATTCAGGAGTCCAGAATGGCGCTGGGCAGTACAACCCAACACTTATGTTTAATTCCTATCTTTGAAGAAGAGAAAATTTATTCTTCTTTGAACTTAAATATAAACGGCGTTCATGCCGCCCACCCCAATCCACATCAGAACTGCTAAAGTTTTATGTGTGTGTAAATGTTAAAGTGGTCGTTGTACCGACCCGACCCGACCCGGTTCTGCTGCCCGTCCCAGTGCTCAGGCAGCGTCCGTCTGCGCTTCAGTTAGCGGTCTTAAGCCCACACGGGGACGCAGCGACAGCAAACAGCCCGGCAGCGTGAGGCCGGCATGTCCACGTATGCCGCAGGCCAGCAGGTGAACCTGCAGCCAGAACATGACAGGAACATCCTGGGCTCCAGTAACACAGATGCAAAGAAATGTGTGAGAAGAGGTGAAGACCAATGTAAGATGAACCTGAAGGTTCACGTGGAGAGAGAGGTAGAGAGACGGGGAGAGTGAGAGGGAGTGAGGGGGTTAGTCTTCCAGCTCGCGCTTGACGCTGTGTTCTTATCTCTTCCAGGTGACGATGAGAAGCTTATCCTCTGTGACGAGTGTAACAAAGCCTTCCACCTGTTCTGCCTGCGACCGGCGCTCTACCGCATCCCCGCCGGCGAGTGGCTGTGCCCGGCTTGCCAGCCCACCGTGGCGAGACGCGGCTCCCGTTCCAGGTAACGGTCTCGCTGAGCGGCTCGTCACCGCCGCTGTGCGTCACGCAGACTTTTTTGAGGCAGCATGAGGGCTTATGCTTGCAAAATTCATGCATCTCCTTGAAAACCCTGACAATTCATCGTTAATAATGAGAAACCAAATGCACTGTTTGTTTTTATTCAGTTATGGTGGCACATTAATAATGCTAGTGAAGATACAGACAAGAAGAAGTGATTGTAGCTCCTCAGGGGATGTGATTAGTCTGCTTCAGTGTAGTTTAAGCAGCTCAGGAAACGCTGCCGCCCAGTTCACCATGTGTGTGGCTTCATGAGCACCATGTCCACCATGTGTGTGGCTTCATGAGCACCATGTCCACCATGTGTGTGGCTTCATGACCACCATGTCCACCATGTGTATGGCTTCATGAGCACCATGTCCACCATGTGGATGGCTTCATGACCACCATGTCCACCATTAGTATGGCTTCATGACCATCATGTCCACCATGAACTGAGTCCTCTGAGCTTCATGACAGCCTCCTCTGGCTAATGCCAGCATGGCGGCTCGTTGTGAGGACATGTTCTGCTTTGGACTGTTTGTGTGATGCAGCGTTGATGACGTGCTGGAGTCGTATGTCTACACAGAGGCAGTCGCCGTGCCGTTGTCCTCTTCTTCTGTGGTGTCAGTACAGTAGTTATGTGTGAGCCTGCAAAGGTGAAGTACTGGTATCTAAGTTAAAATGCAAGATTTCATGATGTGTTTTTTACATTTGTAATCAGTTAAATTCTGAACAGCAGTTTATTATTCATAATGAATTAATCGATTACTTGCATCCCTAATAGAACTGTCTCAAAAATGATTGTCGTTCTAATTTTTCAAGTCTTTAATGGGTTGTTTTGGTCTGTAAATTGGTGTTTCCAAGAGGAAGATGACAACATCAGATGTCACAATGTTCGGTTTCCTGTCATAGACGAGTAAATAACCCAGAAATATACACATGTAAGACGCTGGAATCAGAATTCTGGCTGCTTTTAAATCACTTAAAGTGGTTAATCAGTTATCATAATAGTTGCTGATGACTTTAATTGACACAGCTGCAACAAACCCATATTTATCATCATTGTAGGGTATTTCTCATAGCAATGAAGGATGCAAATTCACCTTAATTGTTCCAACAAGGAGCCTCGACATAAATGTTGGTTTAGCTGATGTCATGTTGGACATTACTGACCTGCGACAACAGCTCATTAGCAAATGACTAAAAGGAGCCAGGTAAATGATCTTCACTTATGCAGCAAAATACCAACAGTGACGCTGCTCATCCAGGATGATGATCTGTGCTGAAGTGAGGTGTTAACGTGTCCTCCTCAGGAACTACAACCAAGACACGGATGAAGAAGACAGTGAGGAGGAGACTGAGGAGGAGGACTCGGAGGAGAACGACGATGATGAGGAAGAGAATGACTATAAAGCCATGGGGCACAGCCGTGAGTGTCCCTGAGAGCCAGTCAGAGTCCAGTGTTCAACCAGAATGAGCTTCCCGGGTCAACTTGTTACTAAGAGGGTGCCACTTTAATTATAACCAAATATTGCAATCTTTAGGCCAGTTATTTGTACAAACTCAAAATATCTAATCAGAGTTTTATATAAATAAATATATATTTCCACTGAGCTATTGACGTTTTACCTTTTAAACATGAATGAGGAATTTCAAACCAAATTCACCTTTTCATACCCATATTTGAGCCGGCTCACGGAGCGCATGGGCGTCTCTGAGTAGTCATATTCTTCAGGCTTCTGTCCAGGAATGCAAGAAAATAACTTAAGTTTGATATCTTAATCAATTCATAATAATTATGTGCTTTACTATGTTTTCTGTTTTTTTTGTAAAACAGTAAATACAAAAATGCATTCATAAAACTAATAGTTATGTTTTAGCATTAAAAATATTTCGGTTAAAGAGCTTCTACCATTGCAGAAACATAGAAAATAAAAAATTCTGGGGATTTTGCCGCTCATTCAGGGCAACTGTGGTGTAAACCTCACATTGGGTGGTCTAATAAGGTTTCAAGCACTGAATATTTCTTAAAGAAAACCATGAATCGATGCACTAGATTAAAACGACACACTTGATGCCTGTAAAAAGATAACTTTTTTAAAGAAGTGAGATGGTCTTCAGCGAGGGGCCGGTGGGCTGGGAATGAGAGGAATGCCGACAGGGAATTTGCGCCCCTATTGTGTGTGTGCGCGTGTGTGTGTTGTCATGTAGCCGCGCGCAGGTCAGGACGAGGCTTTGAAGCCGGGTGTCACTCTGGCTTCACTCCGAGTATGTGGCAGGATGATCCCGCCTGTCAGCTCCGGCCGGCACGTCGCACTCAACCATTAACGGCTTCTGTGCGTCAGAGATTCGCGGTTCAAAGCGCTGCGGCGCATCCGCAGATTAGCATGCTAGCTTGAAGGACGCGTGTCAGTCTGCTGGGTTGCTTTAACCCTCGGATGCCTGCGTGATTGGACCCGACGGGCTTCCATAAGTGGGTCAAAAATGACCAGAATTAGAATCAAGGCGTGTGCCATTTTTAGTTAAGAATAACCAGTTATGGTGTGTTTTGTACACAAGAAAGATTTCGTGTTAGTGTTATTTTACACTTTTTAACACTTGGAACATGTTCACACATTTTGAACAGTAATTGAAAACGAGGAAAATTGATTGCATAGACTGAAGCAATAGAAAACTGTCACGAGATGGAAGCTTGGGATAGTAATATAAAAAACTACACGTTCTTAATGTACAGTTTCATAGGTAAATTCAAATTTTAAATGGCATCTTATCAAAAACACGCTTTTTTAGGAATACCTGCAATGTAAAATGATGATCTTTTCATTACATTGCAAGACATTGCACAAACTCAAACAAGCTCACTGGGTCGTTGTTGACCCACGAGGGTTCATGCTGGAGGACAAACGTCTTCAGACGTGGAAGGTGTTCATCCCCCTCATTGAAAACACGGCGCTGAACTCAGCCACCGAATATTAGACAGGCAAAATATGGTGCACGAACACTGACTTGGTTTCATTTTTATGGTTATTATTCATTTGTCTGTTTATTTATTTTTGCCTTTTACATGGTTTTCTCTTCAACCTTTGCTGTTGCTCCACAGTGAGACCAAGGAAGAAAGTGAAGCCGTCTTCATCTCGGTCGAAAGCTTCCAAAACCAAATCCAAAAAGCAGCCGTCTTCTAGCAGTCAGAGCAGCAGGCAGCGGACCGGACCCAGCAGCCCCGCGGACATCGACGAACTGGTGAGAAA
The DNA here is from genome assembly GCA_901007715.1 of Dactylopterus volitans. Classification (NCBI taxonomy): domain Eukaryota; kingdom Metazoa; phylum Chordata; class Actinopteri; order Syngnathiformes; family Dactylopteridae; genus Dactylopterus; species Dactylopterus volitans. The sequence continues at coordinate 1,073 of CAAKHG010038716.1, read as the reverse complement.
CCAGCAGGACACTGTAGAGAACATGGATGTATGATAAAAGCTAGTGAGCGCTGCAGAGAAGCCGTCTGTCACAAAGCTGCAGACTCCTGTAACCACGGCGTCTGCTATTGTGGTCCGTGCCCTTGGGTTTCGCAGGTTCGTCAGAGCTCTCAGTCGGGAACCCGCAGGCAGGTGCTGGAGCTGGAGCGGTGCGAGGAGATCCTCAAGAAGCTGATGAAGTTCCGCTACAGTTGGCCCTTCAGGTCAGAACACACTCGAGCCTGCACGCGGTCACGGACTCGTCCAGATGCCGCTGCTCAGAACCAAAGTCCATGTTGAGGTTCCTCCAGCCGGACTCCTTCAGTCGTTACGTTCGTCATGAGCACTCTTAATCACAAAGACGACGTGTTTAATCTGTATTCGTAAAGACGAGCATGATGATTTGAGTGGCACCGTTGACCCTCTATGGCCTCGCTGACATGCCGCGACATCTGAAACGGGGTTTATGTTGATGGTTTATTAACGTCAAATCGGCGGGACATGCTGGAACCAAGAGAAGCAAATGTGCCCTGCTTTTTAAGGGACGTTCAAACTTACTACAACCAGTGGTACTGAGCACGGATGGAACGAGGGCCAATAATCATGATAATGATAATGGTTCTAACGAGGCTCTGCTGCCTTTCAGGGAGCCCGTGTCCACTGAGGAGGCCGAAGACTACCTGGACATCATCTCCCAGCCCATGGATTTCCAGACCATGCTTGGCAAGTTCAGCCAGGGTTCCTACCGCCACGCTCAGGACTTCATGGAAGACTTGAAGCTGGTCTTCGCCAACGCAGAGGAGTACAACCAGCAGGGCAGCACCGTGCTCTCATGCATGGTCAAGACAGAACAGACCTTCATCGAGCTGCTCCAGAAACTGCTGCCTGGCCTAAGCTACCTCCGTCGACACTCGCGCAAGCGCATCAGCCGAGCCCCGGTAACATCGGAGGAAGAGGAGGAGGATGAAGACGAGGAGGAGGATGAGCAGGAGGAGGATGAGGATGAGGAGGAGGAAGAAGAAGAACCGAAGAAGATGCAGAACGGCAAATCCAAC
>CAAKHG010038715.1:48328-65747 GCA_901007715.1 Dactylopterus volitans | reverse complement strand
GAGCCAAAGTGACCATCGCTGGAAGGCTAACATCAAGCACACGCACTGAAAGGTCTGAAGCGCGCGCCCACACACACACACACACACACACACACACACACACACACACACACACACACACACACACACACACACACCTTGACTGTTGAGCATGATGTTCTCGGGCTTAAGGTCTCTGTAAATAATGCCCTTTTGATGCAGGTGGCCCAGAGCCATGGAGATCTCAGCCAGGTAGAAACTGCAGAGAAAAATAAGGAACTTATTAAGGTGCAGTCAACTTCACGCTCACATCTCACACTCAAGGCCGCAAATCAAAAGTGCATCTCGGTGCTTGTGTCCGCTTGTTTTGCGTGTGACCCACCAGGCTGTGTCTTCCATGAAGATGCCCTCCCTCTCCAGCTGCATGAAGAGTTCTCCTCCTGCACGGATGAACATGTTGCCGTTAGTCGTTCCCATTTAAATACGTCCCTCTGGTTCTGTAAATGACCTCTGACCTCCCTCCAGACAAGCGACAGAGAGAGGCGAGTGCACGTGTGTGTGTGTCTGACTGGTGCGATACACTAACCACTCAGGTACTCCAGGATGAGGTACAGCTTCCCTCCTGTCTGAAAGGCGTAGATGAGATCGACAATGAAGGGATGCTTCACCTCCTCCAGGATGTTCCTCTCTGCCTTGGTGTGAGCCGTGTCCTTTGCGTTGCGTACAATCATAGCCTGGTGTTGGCACCCACCAAAAAAAATTAATAAATAAAAAAAAATTCATAGATATCTCAAATCAGTCAAAAGGCAGAAACTAGAGCGACATTTCCAAGCTGGGCATGACGACCTTACAAGCCTGTTTGTGTGACGTGACCCTCCAGACTAGAAATGTCTTACTATGCTACTGTGGCACAGTGAGAGTGACATTTTTAAAAAAATTTTAAACAAGCGGATCACACCACTGCAAACGTGTTGTTATTTACTTCGAGTAAGAAATGCACCTTAAAAGGACGTTAGGCCTACAGTTCTTCATGGTGCATATAGCTGAGCTTTGTTAACTACTTCTGTCTGAACGCTTCCGAGCCGCCTGTGACAAATAGCGTTGTCTCAGCTTTGAGTGCTGCAGCAGATGGAGCTTTGACGAGCCTGTTGATTTAAAGGTAAACTGGAAGGGTGCAACAGAAGCATCGCGTATGCTACGTTACTGGAAAACCGAGAAACATCAAAGAAACCTAAACCGTTCTTAGTCCTCACTGCGCTGTGTTATTAGAGCTCATTATTACTCAGTCAGTTGTTCCAGTCGTCAAAGTTCTCATTTTAAAAGTTGCTGACAAAACTTTTTTGTTTTATGACACCAGGAACCGTAAAAATAATTATTCTACTTCTTTCCCAGTGGCTCAAGGGTGCAGAGAGCAGTTTCAAAACACCAGAAAAATTAAAAATTATCTGAAGCAAAAAACAAAACAAAAAAAAAAACTCAATTTGTTAGTGAATATGTTAGTGAATACAGTGTTACATCACATCGATTATGGACTACATATACAGCCTACATTGTAGAAATGGCTGACACAAGTTATGATCGCTCTAACTGCGTTGTTTCTCTGGTTAGGCCATAAGTTCTGCAGCTGCTGATTGTCTGCTCCTCAATGTAGCACCATCGCTGCATGTCAGTGCGTCCGGTGCACCGACAGCTTGTGGTGGCAGCATCAGGAACAATCAAAACATGATCAGCAAGAAGTGGGCTGTTTAATATTTCATGTGACAGTAGGATTTTTGAACGTGCGTTTCAGTGGCCATCTGAGGCGCAATACTGCAACCACTGCCGTTCAGTCCCACTATGATAAAACTGCAGTTGCAGGAAAGTGGTTCCGGCTTTGCGGGCAGAATGAGCATCTCTGGCAAAAGCTGAACACATCTGGCACAAAATTGGAATTTGAAACATTTCTTTTCCTTTAAATCAATGACTTTTGTCAATCTGCTGTGAAGTCCTCATAGGTCTCAACTAGTCGGGTGAGCAGAGCAGACCTTCAAGTAACACCTGAAATTGGTCACTTGAAGCCTAAAGGTAACATTTGTTTCCCAACCCCGAGATGTTTCAGGAAAATGGGCCATGGCCTTGAGCCCGAAACCCCTGGCTTTTATCAAAGCCGTGCTGCACATAAGTGCTTCGCAACTAAGATTGAGATGGCTTTGAAATCTGGCAGGTATCCAGTGTGTCACTGGGGTCATTTTAAGCCAATCAAGCAGAAGCAGTGTGAATATCAAGCAGAATCTACTGGGCTGAGGCAGAGCGTTATTAGTGCCAAGGCTGCAGCACAGCAGTGCAGATGGCAATCTACCAACTAGCAGTGAAATCTTACCCCACCACTGGCTTCAAGGACAGCCAATATTTACAGACAGAAGCACCATGATGTTTATTTGTTATAACAAGCATGCAATTATGTTCACACAACACACACGGAGAGCAACTCTAAAATCAATGTCATTCACATGACTTGAGCAGGATTGAGTAGTGTTGAGCAGTAGTACCTTTTTTAAGACTTTCATGGCAAATATTTTGCCCGAAGCGGCCCCAACCACCTTTCGAACTTGAAAAACCTGCACAGAGGGGAAAGTTATTTAGATGTTTGTGAAATTAAGAGTTGGAGTGAATGTGAAGTCAGTCCTTAAAGCTTTTAGCCTTTCGGGTGCCAAATGTACCTTTCCATAACCACCTTTCCCCAGAACGCGCAGCAGCTCAAAGCACTCTGGTCTGATGTTCTCTGTCCCCTGATTGACGTTGTCCTCCGATATCTCGATCTTCTCGCAGTCGTCCATGTTGCTGCAGGGACACATTCAGCAGCCCACGATCCTCTTACTTTTGGCAATTTCAACCACAAAATCACTCTAAATCTAGGCATACTCACAACTCAAATCCACTGCACTGGTCCATGATGTCACCGATTTGTGCCTGGAAGGAAAAGCACAACGCATATCGTCATCACAAATAATGAAATGGGTCGACTTGTACTGGAACAAGAGAGACATGCGCACGGAAAAGTGGCCAACTATCCATAGAAATCACAATATATTCCGGCGGGATTGTTCTTTTCACGTCCTCCATCACTGTCTTTCTCAAGTCTATACACAGTAAAAAGTTTTGATGGCATATTTCTGTGCCATCTTTACTTGCACGTGTTTCATACTATTTCTGTACTACTGTAATAATTAAGCATTTATACTACACTAAGGCATATAAAGTACACAAACTTTGGTCGTAACCCTTGTTACGACTGCATAATACGACTTTCTGAGCTCCATTTACACAAATTAACTTTTAAGTGAAGCTCTTACACGGGACCATACACCAGATTGCGCATGCATCCCTTTTCTATATTGACAAAGAGCGTGTCAGAGCTGCGGCGCCGTGGCACACTGACAAACGTGAACTGCTGTGTTGCAATAGTTGCCCAACCATGCAGCACGAGCATAAACAAAAGGCCCGAAGTTGATTATACAAATGAAAAGCCTGAAAAGAAAAAAAATCCTGTATTATGTGTGTGTCAGGTTATAATCATAGTACACTGTAACGACTGTATCACCTATCCGGTCTCTGCTGCTGGCGACGAGGTGCCCGCTTTTGCTCGGCGAGTGAATAAAACAGTATTTACCCGCGTGATAATATGTATTAAGACATGCACACTGTGGATCTGCAGAAGTTTTAAACTTAGTGTGTGGAGAGAGAGAGAGAGAGAGAGAGAGAGAGAGAGAGAGAGAGAGAGAGAGAGAGAAGGGCGCCGGCGACGCGTCCACACAGAACCACTCACAGTCTCGCCAAAATAAACTGTTGCACACCGAGCCACATTTGCGGCTGCAGCCTCTCCGGCTCGCAGAACTCGGACGTGACAGCGTCGCCTTCTAAACGTGACAGTGCGATCGACGCCCGAGCTGCGCCGCCAGCCCGCCGTCGAGCGAACACGGGGGCAGAAACGGCCGCAGCCCCGCGGCGACTGCGGGCTGAGATTGGGCGAGCTCGGCGGCGCCTGCTAGCCGTGCTCGTCGAGGCCTGCGAGCTCCAGCTGCAGCGGGCGGCAGGCCTGCGGCGGCTGGCAAGGCTACGCGGCTAACGGCTAGCTAGCGGCTAAGCTAGCTGCCCGAGCGGTGAGAGTTTCTGCTGTGACAACTCTCGCGGTTCCGCTCGGCGGCTTCGTTTAAAGTACCTCCTCGTTCTCATCATCGGAGACATTTTCCTCCGGCTGGTCCAAGTCAATGTCGAACACTCCAGCCATGGCAGCAGTTCGCTCGGATCGCTCTGTCACACACCGCAAGGATAGCAGGCGTCCCCCACCTCATGGACAAACACACACCGCCGCCATAACCGGCTACTACACTGAGCATGCGCACTGAAGCTCTCAGCAAAAGGGGCGGTAACCCGTGAGAGGATTTTTGTCACGGAACAATAGCACACACGTTGCCATTATTTAAATATTTAACTTTCCCCGTTGTATTTTCATCACCTCTAGAAGACATTTTACTGGGCCCATTACTTATCATGCACTGCTGCATTAAAGAGATAAAATATCCAAAGTATTAGCTGGTTTACTGCTTATATCGTAAGTAAAGAAGGCAGCCGAGTGAAAAGGATAATACATACAAATAAAACCTCGAAAAACCACACACGTTGCCATTATTTAAATATTTAACTTTCCCCGTTGTATTTTCATCACCTCTGGAATACATTTTTTACTTGGCCCATTACTTATCATGCACTGCTGCATTAAAGTGGTAAAATATCCAAAGTATTAGCTGATTTACTGCTTATATCGTAAGTTACAAAAGGCAGCCGAGTGAAAATGACAATACATACACATAAAACCTCGAAAAACCTTGGATAATTTCCCATAAGATTTGATAAAACATGAAATAATTGTCATAAAATACAAATAATAATCATTTACAAACATATCGAATGTATTTATCTCAGAATTTGGATTCGTTTCAGTTATTCTGTCCACTGTAAGGGATTTATTTTGGAAATTTCATTAAAAACGTTGTCAGCAAATCTTTCAGCAAGAACTGTATGATGATGAAAGCCATACTCACATTTCAGGGCTTAAATTTAACCACGAACGAGCCACATCAAGCACATTACAGCCATGTGTGATGCAGTGGTATCACACACCTTTACGAAAGGGTCCTACTAACTGGCTTCTTTTGAGGCTGAGATATTTGAGTTTATAAATGAAATGAAAACACATTTGCAGTTGGACTGCGGAAATCCCGCAGGCACTTTCATCACATAAAGAGAGCAGAACATGTACTGCAGAAAAGTTGCCATCAACTAAATATATAACAGCTACTAATTATTCAGTGGGTCAATGCCTTATGCGACCTACTACGCGGGACTGAAAAGGTTCATCTGATTTGCAGCGGCAGGCTGTGCAGTGGTAAATAAATTCCTGCAGTTCTTAAAGTCTGATCGCAACGCGCCTACTGGCCGTGGTTTTATTTTGAAAGGCAAACAGAGCCCGGAAATGCGTACCGCACGGCGGCATAGCGTCCAAAACACAAACGTCGAGCCGTCGCCTCCGCGGGTGATCTGGCGGCTGGTTCCCGTGCGGGTTGTTGCCGGTGAGCGTGAGACTGCCGCGGCGTCTCGGCGCGAGCAGGAGACCGCGGCGAGACAGTTCTGGTGTCTCTCGGCGCGCTGGGAAATGTCTGTCGTGACGCTCCAGCTCGGCCAGTGCGGCAACCAGGTGGGGCCGGAGCTGTTTGACGTCATTTGCCGCGACGCTCAGGAGGGCCCGAGGCGGACGTACAGCGCGGCCAGCTGCGAGCGCTTCTTCCACCAGACCTCACATGAAGGTAAAAAAAAGGCCCCACGAACCCCCCCGAACAGCCGGTTCCAAACACGCTTGGTTCCCCTTCAAATTGTACACTTTTTTTGTAGGCGTCACCCAGGGCTGGTTTATGCCATCTTAAGGTTTCAAAGTCCTTCTTGTCCACATGCGCCAGACATAAAGAGGAGGAACGGTGACAAATGCATTCCTCACAATAAAGTGCGCAGCAGATAAGACTTTCACTACTATTAAGTTGTTTTTTGTTTTTGTTTTTATAAATAAAAAAGGATACAAATAAGATGAAATCTGTGTAGAATGTAGCAGCATGTGGACCACATTTATCATTGTTTTGGACTTTTCATTGAACAAAACAATCATTCATGAGACAGCACCATGTGCTCTAGATACTTAGAACGTGCGTTTCTTAGCGTTTGTTCTGTTAACATTTATTCATTTTATTTATTTATTCATGACAAAATATTTGTGACACCTCTCACTATACCCCAGTACAGTCCAATCACAAATCACAGCCCCAGTAACAGTCTTTAAAACATGTCAACACCACCAAAATTCTGCATGGCTGGTGCATTATATCCTATTGTAAACATGTATATGTGCGTACAGTATGTATGCATGTATGTGTGTCTATGTATGTACAGTATATATGTACTGCAAGTATACATACATATGTGTCTATATATAATATATAGACATACAGTATATATAGATGTTATGTGTATATATCAGAAGGGAATGGCTGGGGTCCACCAGGAGGAGCTGGGGGTCGGTGCTGTGGAGAGCGGGCTCTGGACTGCTTTTCTCAACCTGCGTGCCATCATCAGCTGGTTCCGGATAGGCGACAGACAGTAGATGGATATGACGGACGTTCATCTTCCTGAGTAATACCGTATACCACGTTGTGCAGATCTTGTGGCGAGGGCGGTGCTGATCGACATGGAGCCTAAAGTCATCAACCAGAGTTTGACCAAGGCCGCAAAGTCTGGCAGATGGAGGTACGGAGACGCCTCATGCTTCAGCCAGAAGCAAGGCTCCGGAAACAACTGGGCCAACGGGTGAGGAGACTTTCAGCTTTGAATATCTGTTAAATAGACTTCCACAATGTCTCTGTTGTCCTGTACACGGATGCACTGACCTGCAAGCTCGGCAGCTGTTTAGATGTTGTTCCACTCATCATATAATTTGTTTACCCCGTGCATATTTTGTGATCAGCAACACAAAGAAAACCAAAGACGTTAACGGGCCATTTGTCTCGCACCAGGTTTTGCGTCCATGGTCCTCGTCACAGGGAGGCGTTGGAGGATCTGATGAGGCGAGAGGTTGAGCGCTGTGACAGACTGGCCGGGTTCATGGCCATGATGAGTGTGGCGGGGGGCACCGGGTCGGGTGTGGGTACTTATGCTACTCAGTGTCTGCGAGACCTTTACCCGAAGTCCTTCATCCTTAACCACCTCACCTGGCCGTACGGGACGGGGGAGGTATGGAGACCGCTGTCGTAGTGTGGAAGAAGCAGCCGGTGATGTGCAGTCAAATGTATACATATTTTTGTAAACGACTCCCTCGACCCTGTCCCTCAGGTGATTGTCCAGAACTACAACTCCGTGCTGACGCTGGCTCACCTCTACCAGCTGTCGGACGCCATCCTGGTGCACGAGAACGACACGGTGCACAAGATCTGCAGTCAGCTGCTCCGCATCAAGCACATCTCCTTCAGTGATGTCAACAGGGTCATTGCCCACCAGCTCGGCAGCGTCCTGCAGCCTGCGCTTACCGCAGACTCCTGTGGAGCCTACGGCAGAAACCCCATCGGTGAGAGAGACTGGGACACAAACCCCATTCACACGTGCAGCCTTTCCCAGCACTTACACGGGTCGTAGCTGGGAAACGATTAACCCAGGGGTTCCTTACCTGGGTAGTTTTTTTAATCCGGAGAACAACCATGTCCAATTCCCAGAGGAGATCTGGGGAGACTGACGTTTGAATGGGTGCCGGCCAGTACACGGGTGAGGCACCTAAGTGGCTACGTTATTACATTTTCACGCGCTCGCAGTGAGCCAGTCGCAGGGCTCGTGATGTATTCCTCCCCGACTGTCCTGGTGGCATTTATTTCTCGCGCCATCTTTAAAGCGCCATAAGCAGGAAGGATAAGGAGAATAACCTTGTCTCCAATGTTGAGCATATTTTTTGTAGATTATACTTATTAAAACACTGGTAACTTACATGCAATGGAGGGATATACTTTATATTCACACACAAATGGCAGGTTCCCATGCAGCTGGACGTGCTGGGATATTATGAGACACGAGCAGCTGTCCTGATGAGCTGCAAATTCTTTAAATATGGTTTTTTTTTTTTTTTTTTTAAATGTTGAGGGTTTCATTTCTCTCAGGTGAGCTGGTGAGCGCGCTGGCGTGCCACCCAGAGTACAAGCTGCTCAGTGTGTCCACCATCCCCCAGATGCCCACTTCGTCCATCGCCTACAGCATATTCAGCTGGCCAGCTCTGCTCAAACACCTGCGACAGATGCTCATCTCCAACGCCAAGATGGAAGAAGGCAAGTTTTTATCAAAAAGTGCTGGGCTTTGGTTTTGTTGCTCAGTGTCATGGTTCAGAGTAGGCCTGCAGTGCAGTGCGGTGTAACGCAAGGTAACTCCCATATGTATACTTCTCAATATGCACGTCAAAGGGAACAAGATGGAAAAAAATTTTCTGTTGGAATTTTTTTTATTCTAACGTGACAATATGACCCATCTGGTGTTTTGGTATTTAAAGAGAAATTACACTGTATTTTTAAAACCAGGTAACTATTTTGATATTAAAGAGTACAGTGTCGACTGACACAAGTTGTGTTGGGTTCAAAGTCAAAACTCAAATATACTTGTTGAAGTACCCCACATCTATGCTCTTTCATTATCTTGAGCCTCTCAGTATAAATAAGCAGTATACGGTAGTTTTGAAAGTTTTCACCCCGTCTTCATCCAAACTCTCAGATTTGTCACCCACTAATGGTCACACTGTACTCTGTAATAATAGAACAGCTAAGCATACTTGGGCCAAATGCCACATGGTTGCCCAGTAGGTACTTCAGAATATTAGAGTGGCTACTGTACTACACAGTAATTAGGGAATAATTAGGCTATACTTTGTGAGCTGTGATTGAAAGTGGCAGTTTAATCTATTACACTGAGGTATTATTTAATTTTAAGTAGTGAATACATCTGTCATCAGTTATAAGGGAGGTCGAGGGGGTAGGAGGGGATAAATGGGCTCCAGCACATAGGTTGTTGGTGCCAGACTGGCTGGTCTGACTTTTTTTTTTTCAGCCACTGCTGATTTACTGGGATTATCATGCATAGCCATCCCTAGGGTTTCAAGATGGTGGTCCGCAAAAGAGAACATATCCAGCAGCAGTTCTCTGGGTGACAATGCCCTGCTGATGCCAGAGGTCAAATCAGACTGGTTTGAGCTGATAGGAAAGCAACAGTTACTCAAATAACCAATCGTTGCAACCAAGGTCTGCAGAAGAGCATCTCCGAACCCACAACATGTGGAACCCTGAAGAGAATGGGTGGGCTGTAGCAGCAGAAGATCTTTTATCAAGATACACCTTGCTAGCTAAGAAAGCGGCTGGTGAGTGTATATTTGTGCACCGTCCTGCTCACAGTGGTTCCAACAGTGACTAAAATGGCCAAACATGGCCAAATGGGTCTTTATTTGATAATAAGCACTGTGGTTTAACAGCTCAAATAATGTTTAGCCTTACTATTTATACAGTGCCAATATATCTCAGCTCTTAACCTGTGTGTGTGTGTGTGCGTGTGTGCGCGTGCATGCGCACAAGCCTGCAGTGTCATTCAGCCAAAGACATCATTTGACAAATACCGTCTGACAAATACTACAGCGAGCACTCGTTGTATGCCAACTCATTTCTCCCGAGTGATTTAATGGACTCCGCCATTCATCATAAATAAACTCTCCTCACTGAGACGGACGTTTTGTAACGGGAGATGATCTGGAAGAAGAGTAGAATGAGATGACAGAGGGAGACAGCCACCTCAGCACACAATCACCTCTCAGGCAAAGGAATGTAATTAAGAACATGTACCTAATATTACTAAATCACCGTCATCACATGATAGGGAAACGCAAGTGAGAGCAGGTTGCAGATGGGGATGCACAATAATATACTTTATGTTGAATGCACAAATTATCAGCTGATAAGTGAAATTTTTACTATTATCAATTATTCCGATAATGAAATCATTCTAAATAATGCCGATGACATCACGAGATTGCAGCAATGCAAGGCAGTTCACAAGTTGCACTTGAAATCCAGAGAGGCAGCAGCAGCAGCTGTTGTCCTGCTGCCGTCGTTCACTGCTGCTCTGCTCTGCTCTATTTCAGCCAGTTGCCTGTGTTTCACCAAAGTTTCTCTAGTTCAATTGTGTTAGCGACAGATACGCGACTGCGGCAGTTTCAGAATGTATTGCAGTCATTTATGGAGACAAAATGACTCAGCTTCTTAACTAGGAGCAGCAGTTTGACTTGTTTCTTTAAATCATGAATGCTTATTACATGTGTCAGAGGGAGTTGTGGTGATTAGTTTTGGAGCATACCAAGAACATGCCGCCTTAAAAACATGGAAATGATAACTGAGCCTTTAGTCGTATGTTCTAACATTGCCATTTCTTTTGCTGTAAATTAATATTTAATTTACACTCCAGTTACATTATAGTCTGTAATTGTGATTCACAACAATGCAAACATAGTTGCTGCTTGTGAATGTTATTTCAATACGGGACATCTCAGAAAAGGAGGAAATTAATTTTTATTTTTTGTGATTAAAAAAAAAAGACAACCTAAACCATAAAAGATCCGATAAAGTAGCTACCAGATCAGTAAATTTACATTTAGCAGATGCTTTTATCTATAGCGTCTTACTAGGGAAATGACACGATTGTTAAGACTTCAGTAGTAGTACTTATTAATTGGGGTGGAAACCTAACTATGATTTGTTCCTTTTGTTCAAAAAGGAAGTGTCAGTTATATTCATGACGATTATGAAAAGTGGAATTAAATATTGGTCATCAGCACCAGCCCCGTCAGGCAGACATGTCGCGTGTTACAGATCATTTATATGAACGTCCACCTGGCTTCAAGCTTTTGTTGTCTAATTTTTTCTCTCAAACTGTCTTAAAATGCGTATATTTAGATCAAAATTTTTTTTTCAAAACCTGTCTTGTAAGCTATTTTTTTTTTAGATCTCACTATTTTTGGGGAAAGCCCAGTGGAACTCCTGGTTATAAGTGAAATCCAATAAGACTTAAGAGGATGCTTGTGGTTCGCCGGCAGGTATAGACTGGCAGGTGCGTCTGCCGGCGGTCTCTGAGCGGACCAGGAGTCTCGGAGGACCCAGCTTCAACACCTCCCTGGCCAACCTGCTCATACTGAGAGGCAAAGACGTGTACAGCGCAGAAACAGGTCTGACAGACAGTTGGAACATACCAGCTGTGTAACAAAAATAAATAAAAATGACAGGCTACCCAGATGATTTCACCTGATACGGTAAATCCACAACCGTCATATCAGAAGGTGACACTAATAAGAAGCATCATTTTCATTGTAATGCCCACAGGTGCCTTTGAGGACGCAGCCCTTTACACCTCATGGCTCCCGTCACAGGAGGCCTTTAACCTGTGGAAATCTCCAGTGCCGTTTAATAAGTATGAGAAGTCTGCAGTACTGGTGAGCAACAGCCAGGCTCTGCTGGAACCACTTGATAACATGGTGAGGAAAGCCTGGAACATGTTTGCCTCCAGGTGAGTCAGTGGTGTAAGGAAAAATTGATCCTTTGGGGGGAAAAAAAAGAAAAAAAACTTTCGTCGAAGGCACCCGTGTGAAAAGCGGAACTGTGTGTCAGCTCAATTAAATAAAAGACGGTGAATGTGAGCGTTCAAATTTGCTAAAAAAAAAATAAAAATGCTGAGCTTCATGAAGAAAAGCAACCTGAAAAATGTCCCAATATTCCATCTCCTCTCCTTTTTTGTTCCCTTATCATCACAGGGCCTACATCTATCAGTACATGAAGTTTGGGATCTCGGAGGAAGATTTCCTCGACAGCTTTTCCAGCCTAGAGCAAGTCATCTCCAGTTACAGTCACCTGAGCTAGCGGTGCCCGAAGCCCTCGCACCAGCACCTTTTTGTACCATAATCTACAACACTGCTGCTGACATCTGTAAATGTCATATGTACATAAACACCTTTTTAATTAAAACTATGCAGTTTCTGTGCGTCAGAATTATGACAGTACATAGAAATGGGGAATTATTTTTTGAACACCAGAGATCAAAGAGTCATCCAGTGTTGCGCTGAGTAATTATGGCAAATTTTGACTGATATGACAAACAGAGCGACTGCCATTAACAGCACAGGGTGTCTTATTTGTGTCAAGGTGAGCACAGTTACACATCCAACAAGCTTTTACAGCAGTAAAACCCCCAAAAGCAATTTTTTTTGTCACTGCTTTGAGGCCTAGGCAACACAGTCCCTTGGTTAAGTTTATTAATATATCATGGTTTGGATTAATATAGACCCTTTCAAACCCTAAACAGTCTTTCTAGAACAAATGCTAAAGGGAATGCAAACAGCCTTGTTGGCCATGGACACCTGGCTGCTAATAGATATGGGTACGGCAGTTGCTAAGTGCATTCGGGGGAATGTGCTGGGCAGTTATAAAGAATGAAAGCACTTAAAGAAAACTTCATATTTTCATCACTTTATTGAGTACTAGATTTGCACAATGGCATTACCAGAATTGGGACGACCGGCATTGAATCAGGCAAGACTACTGTAGCCACGAATGAACCTGAATCGCAACCTCCTCGGCTGAGCAGCTCAGGTAGAATGCTGGAAGCCCACAGCCTCAGCCAGCCTACAGACCGCTGTTGCCGTTGCAGTGTGATCAGCCAACACCAGTCTGATAAGCTAGCTGAGGGGGTGGGAAAGTGGCGTTCGGGTGCATATTAAAAAGCTGGAGTTGTCCATAATTTGTCCAGCGAGTTTCGGTCAGAGTAATTCTCCAAACTAGGAGGATGTTGGAGCCAGGAGGACAGCCACATTGGAATCAACACAGACGAGTAATAAGTATTCATGGTTTAGCTGCAGACATTAGCACAACTGAAATTTTGTTACCGAAGAATGAAAAAAAAAAAAATGTAGCAAAATGAAAAATACCAAGTGCTTAGTCGTTCACTTACCTTTAAGATGGTCATTTCTTAAAAGGAAATGATCCATTAGCTGGGTCATTTCTCCCCCCAACTAATAGCTGTTAACATTACATGATAACAACAAATAAAGAAATAGTTATTGTCCTCCAAGAATTTAAAAAAAAAAATGACAGACTTGGAAACAAGTGCCATGACTGACATATTTTATATATGATCTGATTCAAGGTCCAACCTAAATGTACAGAATAAAAATGGGACTAGTTAGCAATACAATGTCACTATACAAATGATATCACTTTTTTTGTGGTTTTGATTCAAGTTGACTCATGTCCACACAGACCAGGAGAATAGAAATGCATCTGTGCATACTGTCAAAAAAGATTAAGATATTTACACAATGTGCAAACCATCAATACCACATGTTTCACTTTGATATTGCTCTTTTCAATTGTTTTTTTTAAATGGACAAATCCAGAAACAAACATACAAGACTAATTGGTCTTATTGTCCAACAGGACCAAAAACATGAGGATGATTAAACCCTGAAAAGAAAGACCGTCCATCGCAGTTAACCCGGCAGCACACTGTTCCAATAAATCAAAATCCATCCACACAGAATGTTACAAAATTAAATAAAACTCAAGTGTGTAAGTCAAGATCTATACTCAAGGGAAGTCGACACTTTCCCATCTTGCATAAGGCATAGCATCTGATGGGCACTGCCCGTACACAGCAGTCACCACCAAGCTGCTGCTTCACTTCTGAGGTCAAAGAATGGGTTAATTTAACATTTAAGTAACATGTTAAGATCAGCAGTAGAACCAGTCGCACTAAACACACCTAGACAGTGAGATGAAAGAAAGAACTACACACAGAAAAAAGAAAAAAAAAACCCTGAAAAAAACAAAAAAAAACAGCACATACATCCTCAAAAGCACACACACTTAAGAATAGTGCCTGGTTTTTGAGTGTTCAGCCTCTTTAGAATGGATGAGGGTGAGGTTTGTTGTAAGATGTGAGTGGCCGGAGCTGAGTGGAGGACTCCCAGCAGCAGCAGCAGAAACACAGTCACTTGGATGTTTGTACCACTTTTGTTTTGTTACTTCAC
Organism: Dactylopterus volitans; assembly: GCA_901007715.1. Classification (NCBI taxonomy): domain Eukaryota; kingdom Metazoa; phylum Chordata; class Actinopteri; order Syngnathiformes; family Dactylopteridae; genus Dactylopterus; species Dactylopterus volitans. The sequence continues at coordinate 51,598 of CAAKHG010038715.1, read as the reverse complement.
TTGGTCTTCTCCTCCGAGTGCCTCTGCTGCTGCAGTCGCTTGGCGTAGCTCTGAGCCATAGAGTTGATGATGGAAATCACAAAGTAGCAGACCATGACCAGCACCACCTTCTCAAATACCCAAGACAGCCAGTTCTCATCCTGGAAACCCACAGTGAAAGTAGATGTGCTATTAATTCTTATTCAGGCTTACTGGAACATTACAGTTCATGAGTAAAGGTATGCAAATAGTCATAAACTGATGGAAACAACACAGTTCACTGATCACAATAGCTAAGACATGATGTTAAAAAAAAACCCCAACAAAAACTTGCAGTACAGAAATGCAACTGAGAAATGGTTGAGGACATTTAAATAGTGTCACCCGCTGTACATATCATAACTCTTTAATGACCAAATCTGGATTATCTTTAATATTTATGCATGATAACGTGCCACTGATGATCTATATTTAGTGGATTCTACTCTGATGTGGCATTAACTTGTTAAGACATTTTTATGAAACTTAAAAAACCCCCCACAGTATTTCACTCCCAAAAGATAAATCCATAAATGAAGCTCATATTTTGGAGCTTGACAATTACAGTGATTTTAAAGTTCTTACCGCAGGGCCACTTCCTCCAGCATGGTGCAGCTTGTTCCTCTGTGCTTCCAAATACTGACTGAAGGGCTTCTGGAGTGATGGTCCCACTTTGGGCACAGACCTGACGTCCATCCCCAAATGCAGCCACACAGAGGGAAAAAGAGGACAAAAGGAAAAAAAAAGATGAACATTTTGTTCCACTTACCCTTTTAAGTGCCTTTTTTTCCCCCTTCAAGACATGGAGCCCAAAGCAGAAGCTTCAAACTCTGAATACTATTCCCAGAGAAGAAGCTCAAAAAGCAGTTCAGGGAGCGGTTCTGTCCCTGAACACAGCCCAAGGTCCTCACTCATCCACCAGTTAGCCAGCATCCTTGTAAGTGCTGCCAAAGGCCCCATCCTACATGTGGGCCCGGCCTCGGAGCTCCCATCTCCTCCACTTGGAGCAGTGGGCAGGAGCAGGCAGCAGAGAGGACTGAAGCAGAGACTCTTCAGCCCTCCTTTTATACTCTTTAGCTCTCTATAGGCACGTGTGCCAGCTCCTTCAATCAGGAAATGAGTCGCCATGATGTCATCACCTTTACCACCAGTGCTGCCTTCTGGATGGAAAGGCAACTGATCAGGACTTGCTTATGTCCTTATTAGGAAGGGTGCACCCGCTCACCAGGGGGGCAAATCACTACAGATAACTTCTTAGCCATTCATTTCATGTATAGGACATTTTTATTTTACTTCTATCAGTGGTACAATGGTGGTACAGTAAATGACACCAAACTTCCAATTTTTCATTTCAAATTGTTATGACCATGGCTGACAAACTACACTGAAGGCTGTGGACACTGAGACACCCTCTTCCTGCTGAATAAACTCAGTTCTGTCTGCTCGGGACATAAACATGCTGTCTAGACTTGACTAAGCATCACAAGAGAGACAATTTACTAAACAAACACTAAAAGGAACTGGGTAATTTGCCGATTTCAAATGAAACTAGGGTCTGAGTTAGTCATTTTTGTTATCTGTCCCCACTTTACATACAAGCACACATGGACGCACACACAAACATCTTTACAAAACATTCTGTATCAGCATAATTTGCCTGCATCACATCACAGCGAGTCACCGGGGGCTATGAGAACTCACTGGAAAGACGCTTGAATTTTAGTTTCATCAGGAAGAAACGGGACGCAGTGATTAATCGAATATCTTAATCTTATAAGTTAATAAATGACTGCAGGTAGAATCCCAAATCATGAAAATAGCATTTAGTCTGACCAAAACTTCAGATTTTCAGAGTTATTTGACCAAATTCATAACCTAACTCAACACCAATACATATTCAATAGAATTTGAATAGTTAATTTCAGCATCTAAAATCTTTAAAAACGCTGATACTTTTTTGTTTCAATTTCTTGGTGTTTTCTGCATCTGATCATATTTTCCGCATCAGTGGGACACTTGTGTCTCACTCAGTTGAACTTTGTGAGTCACACCAACGTGTTCGGATGGGACCTCACACGCCTGACCACCAGTGCTGCTCATGAGATGGATTGCGGGTGGGAAAAACAAAATCCTTTGTGGAGGAAAAATGCACGCCTGTACACCCTCGCGATAACCGCATTCGTTCAGACATGATCCCCAATCAGCGGTTAAAATGGATCTCAAACTGCCGGCCACAAAAAAACAATGACTACACAAACACACCTGATGACTTCCACCTCTCTCTTACAGACACACACACACAACGCACACACTTACCCGATGAGTAACACCATTTGCTCCACTATATGCTTGCTGAAGGTGATGATAACAAACAGTTTCTGTTGGGAGAAGAGAGCGAGAGATCAAATCGTGTTGATACACAGCACATACAGTGATGCACAAGCATGTAACACACGCAATAAATATATCAAAATGTATGTGCTCAATGTGTTTGGGGGCAAATGCCAGCAATAACACCGAGTCACAGATTGATTTTTTTTTTTACTGTAGGAGCACAGTTGAGGCAGATCAGCCAGCGTCCACAAACACACTAATTACAAAACCTAAGCGTGGCAATATGCTAGAATTTGAGCTGCGAGGGGCTTTGCGTGGTTTGCACAGCGCCAAAGTGGGGGTGGGGCAAAACCACAATATTCTTCTCTGGTCCTGAAACTGATCAGCTTTATAAGAGCATGACACATGGCCCCCTGGACAAGTTCAGACAGGATATGACACGTGATGTCCAATGGCTTCAAGGTGCACACACAGACACACGCACACACAAAAGATAAAGCCTCTCAACCCCGCAAGCCTTTTCCTGTCTGCTTAACTTCCTTCTCCCGTCTCTACCTTCTCTTGTCCACTCTTTATCCTCTGAAACCCGTAACTGCCTGACGGGCTCCTTTGTCTGAAAGGTCTCCCCCTGAGATCACTGGCTGGTACTGGTTAGTTAAGACACTCACCCAGATTGTTTCTCTTCGTCTAGGCTCATATTAGTCACTGGTGTGGAAGACTCAACAATACGCTGTTAATTTTGACTGAGTGGACTTTCAAAAATTTCAAAGTCTTTTAGAAGAGTTCTTAAAAAAAAAAGTCTCTCGCCTTTAATCTGGAGCCTGTTTATATGATCTGGACGTGCCACAAATCTCAAACCAGAACAAGGAATCCCCCAAGGAGCAAAGCACAGCCAGAAAGAGTTAACCAGAAGTGCAC
>CAAKHG010038715.1:0-34321 GCA_901007715.1 Dactylopterus volitans | reverse complement strand
GACTTTGCCCACAGTGTTCTGTCCCATAACGGACACAGGAAGCATCATGGGCTTAACAGGCGATGGTATGATAAGCGCCGACCCTGCAAGTCAACAATACAGATTTGTTTTGGTGGCAATATCAACCGTATTAAAAAGGTAATAATTGCCTTGACAGGTGTAGCAACGCACGCACGCACACACACACACACACAGTAACGAAAACAATGACAGACACACACTTTCAAAGTACATAATGCTTAAATGAGCTGGATATCTGCTGCACTGGCACCAGTAATCATAACTTGCCTGGGAGAAAAGAAAGACTGTGGCTGGTTTAAGGTATGCTTTAATGCGTTATAACACTCAACATTGAGAGTCTCTTAGCTTTTTCTTTCATATGCTAGTTTTATGAGTTGTCTATGAGGGACAAAAAGTGTCTGACTAATATTGTGAAATTACGCTCCAAGATCACTGGCATCAGGCTCGATGACCTTTGCTCTCTCTGGGAAACACGAGTGATCCAGAGAGCCAAAAGAATATTGCACCAACCAAACCATGGCCTTAACGAGTTTGTAATCATGGCTTCGCCAACTCTTTTATTCCTTCAACCATAAGACTGCTAAACGCTCAAAAAGGACTCTCTTGAGTGGATAAGAGTGGATCCAGCCCTTGCATCTCGGTTTCTACTGTGCTGTCACTGGTTGGTGCTGATGTGTTGCTGATGCTATGTATTATACTACTTTATTGTATGTATGCATCTATTATTGCTGTTTATTTCACACGGACAGGCTGATTAGAGAAACGAATTGCCCGTCTGGGACAAATAGAGAATTCGGAATCAACATATTTACATTAGCATTATTGCAAGTTGAGCCCTGTCTACAACACAAGAACAATGCATGCACTACTTCCACTTCTAAAAAAGTAATTAGCCATTTCTATAAATAGGCAATTGATATTTCATTTGTTTTCAGAACATTAACATAGGAAATTTAAAGAACATTGTTTGAAAATGTGATATAAATAGTAAAGCTTCAAATTAAACTTTCACTGATTGTTATTTAATGGTTGCACAATGGCACTATTCAGTTTGCATTCAAGTATAATTAAACTTCAGAGGTTGAAACAAGGGAATATTATATAAAATCGCATCCAGTGACACCAGAGTGAGGTAAACTCCATTACAATGACCCACTGTTGGCTCTTACCAGTGGCGAAGCCTGGTGAGTGAGTCGGTGTGGTCACACTGTACTGGCTGCTTGTGGGCACAGGCTGTCCTGTTGAAACACCAGCAGGTACCAGCACCTGTCTGGTCTCAGCATCTGTCGTTGGGGGTTCAGTCACAAGGAAATAGCTGGCGGTGGCTCCTTGGAGGGCAGGGTTAGTGGTGTCCAGGGGTAGCTGAATTATGTAACTTTGCTGTGATGGTGAGGTCGCTGCCATTGGAGATCTGCCTACTGCTCCAGCCTTACCGCTGAGATTAGCCTCAGAGCTTTGTAAGCCACTAACTGCTAATGCAGTCTCATCCAAATTGGCTCTTGGAGTGCCAGGGACTTTGGGGGACTTGGCTGGGGAGGAAAGGTAGATTGTGGGTATCTTATCCACAGAGATACTGGAAATCGCTTGATTCAAGGCTGTGTCACCAGGAGAATCCTCATCCTGGTTGTCACTGATGATGATTTTTAAAGAAACAATATTACTGGAATCAGCAGCAGACTTGCTTGGGGTGTTACTGTTGGTAGCTGTGGTATCAGAGGCTGTAGTGGCTGGGGCACATGTGGGTGAAGCAGATGAGGAGGTGGGTGCAGATGAAATAGTTGCAAAGGTAGAGGAAGAGGCGGGTGCTGCAGCAACTGGAGCAGCAGTGGAGGCTGATGAGGGCAATGCCACTGCAGCTGTGACTGTGGCACCTGCAGATACGTATGTGAGAGAGGTAGATTCGGGTGTTACTGAGAGAGCCGATGCTGTCTGAGTTTCTCCTCCACGGCTTGAAGCCGACTTGTGAGGTGAGTCAGAAATCAGTTCAACTTGCACAGGAGCCAAAAAAGCAGGCTGTTTACTCAGAGCGGAGGACGGCTCTGCAGCAGGTAGCTCTTCTGATCCTTGTGCTTGTTTACCTTCCTTTTCTTTGTCCACTTTGGAAACTAGTTCCGTTTCTAGTGCAGCAGCGTTTCTTATAGAGGGAATTGTGTTTGAGTCACTGAGGTCAGTAGCAGTGGGGATGCCATCTTTTGTGACAGGCTCCAGTGCACTATGAGTGGCTGTGCTGTCTGCAGCAGAGGGGGGAGTGTTCAAAAATTCGTCAATATCCATTGGTGTTTCGCCAACAGTGTTACTGAAGACTGAGGCTTTTTCTTTTCTGTTTGAGCCCATTGCAGCAGATGAGACACCACGATGCTCCTCATGACTTACTAACAATCTGGCTGAACTGTTTTCAATTCTGGATGCTCGGCCACTTGGGCCATGAAGAGTTTTCTTCAACAGAGTGGGAGCAGTCGACTTTCTGGTCTTCCGCTCTTGTATGGTGCTCATCTTTGCCGTGGTTGCTGTTGTATCTGAAGCGTTAGCATCTCGCTGTGTGGTACCTAACAAGTAACATGCAAGACATAAAAGATCAGTGAGGTTGTTCTCAAGTCACCAGTTTAAAAGAATTACTTCCTTTTTGGCTATAAAAGTGATACTGAAGTGATTATAGAATGGCACTAAGACTGTATAAATACACAAACATCACAGTTGTTTTTAAAACTGGACAGAATTAATAGATTTTTGATGCAACAGAAAAAGTGATGGCGAAATTCTTTATTGCAAACATGTAAATACAAAATAACAAAACAAAAACAGGACTTCAGTAACATAAATGAATCACATGTTCATTTATATTCCTACCAACCCCTTTGATTTTGAAATTTTTGATGAACTGTATGTAAAAGAGAAAAAAAACCCACACACCTAGGTCATCACTCTGAAGTTGTCGGACAGTAGCTGAAGGTACTGCTGTATCACTCTCCTCTGGGTTACTACTGATTTCTCCATCCCCTGGTTCTCCATCAGGTATTTTGGTTTTATCTGTAAAAAGAACAAGTGTGATCAATTGAATGAAATGTGCTGAAATAGATTCTGCATAAATCTACATGACTGGGTTCCATGTCAAAGCCCAGACAAGGCATGCAAACATCAAAACAGATAAAAAAAAAAAAAATGAAGGCAATGTGAGTGATAGTTACTGTAATCGAAGAGGTCAAACAGGGCCTGAAAAGCTGGGTCAGACTCTGTTTGCTCCAAAATGTCATGGATAGCATCATCACTCATATGTATTTCCCCCTATATTAAAACACATATTTTAGGGAAAGAAAGCATCACATACAAAAATATGGAGTGTAAAAAAGTGGCTAAGACAAAATTAGTAATATTTCTGAAGGAAAATACTACAGACATTCGGTCCTGAGGTATTTTAGCACCTGTAATCCCAGGATCTCATCGATCGACTGGTCTGCTTCCATTGTACTGGACAGGACCTTTGATGTTTGGGGGACTGGCTCACTGAAGTTAAAGAGAGGAAAACTAAACTTATGTTATGTTGTATCCTGTATCATTGCCGACACCACCATTTTGGATACCAAAAATCAGAAGTCACATATATTAGCCATCAAAGATAAGCAATTAAGGAGTTACAGGAAATGACTTACTTTGCAAGGATCTTGTTGATGTTTTCAGCAAGCTTCTCTTGTAATGATCTGTCTCCCAGTATCTTGTCACGGGCGTTTTGTATCACTAATTGCTGTAGAGATACACATTTGTTGTGAAGAATCAAGTTGTTTAAAACATTCCTTTCTAAAAAGAACATTCAGAAAGGCAAAGAACTTCTTCTGTGACGACAATTCCTTTCCTCTAACTCATAACATGTCACATAATAAGTCTTAACTGAAAATTACAATACTGAACCCAAAACAAAATAAGATGTAAAATAATTCCGTTTGTCTTCATTTGTGTGATTATTGGAATGTGACAATTGTTATTATATAAATATTACAGGCCCATTCTTTCATGTCTACCTTCTAGAGGTTACCTATGAAGTTGCAACTTGTTCTCCAGTATGATTTAATTGAGTGTCTCTGCAGTGACTTAATCAGATTAGACTTCTCCATTGTCATTTCTATGCTCCACAAAACAAAATAGCGTTTTGCACATGGTATTAGTCGACAAACGTGCTTCAGTACAGTATATTTATATAAATAAAAGAAATAAATTGAATAATAGCAATGACAGATAATCTATAATAGTGACACTAAAAGAGGATAAATCATATGAATAAAGTGCAAATAAACAGTACCCTGTTCATCTGTTCTGATTCAACAGTCTAAGTACAGTGATAAACTTCGTTTCAGAAATAAGTTCCTGTTTTGTTTTTTTTTTACCTCATGTAAGTGCGAATCCTTTGCCTAATCTAATGTCACTACACATTTGATAAGGAGTTTAAAATTAAATCTATACTTTCAAAGATAATTTTCAAAATTGAAAACTCAACCTCTACAAGTGGTTCACATTTGCTGAAAAAGTGCCCCATGTGGAACACATGGCACACACACGGGGGGCATTTTTGTCCTGCGATTCATTTGCATATCAATATGTATTTTTGAACTGTTGTTTTTTGTCATGAGTACTGTCACACCTGACACAAATTTTTTTTCGGTGAAAACATTATTTGACCATTTTTTAGGATGAGGTTGTTTTTCCACACCTCCAATAAACATGTCAACCAATTAAGCCGTGCAATACGGATATCAGGTGACAACCCCTGATGACAACTCGCGATCAGCAGCTGCTTGCTAGTACAAGCTGACACAGGCTGTTAGCAGCTGCAGCTGTCACATGCACTCTCGTGAGAAAATGCTTACATACTTGTTTGATCTGAGATCGACTTACAGGGAAGTTCTCATCCACAACCTCTTCAGGCTGTGGTTCTGCGATGAGACCACTGACAGCCACGGTGGACCTGCCAGTGCCATTGGACCCACTCAGAGGACCACTTCTCTTTCTTGGAGTGTCCCTGAAGGCAATGGAAGAAATTATAAAAGTTGGAGGTAACATGCGCATGACAATAACATCTAGATCATAATAATACGTCTACACATTTTACAATACCAATATTATAAATATTTTTCACAGAGGTCACCTTAACATGTAACAATACACATGTAAGGAAGAAAATGAGTGATGTCGCAATACCCTTTGGGTGTTTCGTTGTCTCAGTTTTGGTTTTGTTAAAACATGCTCAGTGGCACACCATCATGCTTTACTGGGACACTTGTAAAAGTACAGAGCCATCAAAAGCATTTGTAACACGCACAAACTAGTCTTGTGAAAAGTTCTATTGAGTTAATCCCCTGTATCCATCAATCTTCTTTAAAGGATTAATTTATTTGGATAGCTATTTTTTAAGGTCAGGATTCCACAGTGGACTTTTTGTATAGTGATTATACAAAAAACCCAAGTGTACTAATGTTTAGCATGTCTACTTTCCATTTGTGTGTCCCCTTTGACAATCTCTTTATTGTACATACTGGCTGGCTAAATGGAAAGGGCCCTATGCTTCTCCTGTCAGTGTTTCAATGTCTGCCATTGAGAGGGACTACATCTGAATGAAATCCAGGCATATCGTTAATAGTTTGTAGCCTCACTTCTGTTGTAAAATGTGTAACACGGAAGAGGTCTACAGCAAAAAAGAGAACATCTCTAATAAATCAATTCACTATTTTCTGGTTCTCCAACATTAAACACAGCACAGAGCTTTGTATTTGCCAACTAACTAAAGTTATTTTTCCATACACCATAGGTTCGTAGAACTGAACATCATAGTGTGGTCAACAATAACTGTAACGTAAGAATAAGAATCCCCCTTACCATTTCCGTCGCCCAGGAGACATTGGACCAGGATTGCCCCGATATTCTGAAACCACTATTTGTACGGGCGAATCCCCTGCAATTGATGCATTTCATACATTACATACACACTTTATTTGGGGTTCATATCTTACACAAAAAACAGTGAAGTTATTAAAACAATAATTGATAAGTTGGCTAAATTGTTCATCTGTGCAGATTAAAAACACCTTTCTTCAAAAATCTGTAACATTAACATTTCTAATATATCCGAATCAGTGAAATCAGGGAAAGGATCATTGCCAAGAATGAAGAGATTGTTCATCATGACAATAATTTAACCCCTTTTCAAACGGGGCAACTAAAAACTCAAATTAAGGAAACATTGTAAATGTTCAATGATACTGACTGGGAATATTATGTAATCGGCTGCCATTGTGGATCTGCTGGTGTGTGCCGCTCCCAGGAGCTGCTCTGATGTTTGGACCAGTGTAGCTTACAGGAGTGGAATGGCTGAGCATGCAGTGTGAGCTGTGCACAGGGCTGATCAGAGAGCCAGTTTCAGAGACTGAGGAGCAGATGAGACTGCCAGCGGAAGCCATGGTGACGGCCCGTTGCCTTGCCAGGTTTGCCACTCCAACACGTGAACGTGCTGTAAATGGACATGGGCTGTTAAATTCAAACTGCTCTTTGAAGAAATACTGATTAAACGTTGAATTCTGACAACCTGTTGTATATCATTCATGGTTATATCATATCTGGTTATAATCATGTATTAGCTACACAGACAATAGAGCTGTTGGGCACCAAGATTCAATGCGCAACAGCCCTGTTATTACAGAAATATATTTTCAATGTGTGGAGCTGCAGTTAAATGCATGATTCCCGCAGACTCTACACCCGTGGTTCCTAACACTTTCAAGTGCACTTCATCACAGCAAACAAATTCAAAACTATCAGTTATCAATGGGCAGGGGCAAATCTAAGACAATCAAGACAGAACACGTACATTGTACATACATACAGACATAAGACCGATTTTCTGTAATGAACACTTGAGAAGACGCACGATTAACGCACAATCTAGAATAACTGATAACACTCTTACTTCTCTGACATGCTGACGCAGCTGGCAAATTGTGCATTGACCTGAGAGGATAGACAAAACATGTGATGTGAAGCCAGCTGTGCTGTGAAGATCTGAGTTACAATAGCATACATTGTTATAATATATATAGTGTTATAATGTGAGACTCCTTACTTGATTTGCTTGAGTGTAAATTCCAGTTTTTTCCACAATGAGGTCATCACAGCAGGCACTTCATGACAAGACTCTGTTGAAAATAAAACAAAAATGCCAACAATGCAAACATGACAAATGGACACAGCTACTGTACTACTAGTGCAGCTACTGGGGACAATATCGCATAATCTCACCTTTACTTTTGGCAGCAATATACTCATTTAAGATGGTTGTCAGGCCCTTCCCGAACACAGACTGCAATGAGTGGAAGAGGAGGGGAGCAATAAACATTAAGGTGTACTGGACAGTTTGTTACAGTTCATTTTTAAAACGAACTTACAAAGACGCAAGCAGGAATGGTCCCATCTCCCGTGGTGTGCTCGGCGTACTCTTTCAGGTTGGGGCTCTCATGAATGAACGCCTGGCTGGTGGCGGACAGCCCCTCTTCTTGGAGGTACCCTGTCGGAGGACATCCACCGACACTCGGTTAGCTGAACACTACGCCGACGTCAAAGAGCCACGGAACGGCTCGGGCGAAATACACCGCTTGTTTAGCCAGCAGACAACTCGAAACTGGGAGTTGTCCTGTTTGCAGCTAGCTAAATGCTACAGCTACAACTTCGCCTCGTCTGACGAGACTTACCCAGGACGAGCCGAGCAACGTCGGACGGCAGCAACATGGCTGCCCGCGGGTCAACTTGAGGGGTTTAGTCCCGAACAGTTGTCTACAATATCAAGACAAGCCTGTCAGAAATACGCTACACTGCGTCAAATTCAGAAATGTCAAGGCTATTGTTATGGACGCGACGGCCCAGGTCATACTCAACTCAAAAGGCGGGGAACTCAAGCACGTATAACCCGGAACTTTCCATTAAATTTGCCGAACTGAAGACTGGTAGTTGTAGTTTTGTCCGAAATATCTAACTGTCATATACAAAATATTGTACACGACGAGAATATGCTATGGCAATTTTTTTTTCTAGCAGTGCTAGAGGTAAAATACGCAACTTTATCTGTATCGACATAAACCAAACACTTTTAGTTGGTTTTTAACGCCGGCAGTAACGTGAACATGCGTAATCACTGCGGGTGTACTCGGCTCCGGTCGTGACCAGGAAGTGACGTCACATCTTTCCGCGTTGCAGACATTGCAGGGGCGGGAAGTTCTTGCCTGGTCGTGGTGCCTCTGCGCGCGCGCGTGTGTGAGCCGTGTGTAAGACGGAGAGCACGGCTGCGTCAAAAATGACGGAGTTGTTAGCGACAACACGTCAGAAAGTTTCAGCGCTGTAGCACCTCAGCTAGCAAACGGCAGCGTCAGCGCAGAGGTGAGCAGACACAAGGCAACATGTCTGTGCATCAAGTTCATGCGTTGCCGAAGTAGCTTGTCTTCAAGGCTCAGTTGAACCGTTGGCTTCGTCAGCCGAAGTTTGATTTAGTATTAAAGCCTGTGTAGTGTAACTGTAGTCTGCTCCCAATTTGGACGATGAGCGATGAAAATCTCTCATACGGCCTATAAACATTCCATCCTCACAGGTGGAATCTTACACTCCACGCTGATAAGAGCTCGGTCCTCGACCACTGAGGGGGACAATGAGTCTGGCTCTTCATGATCTCTTGGTCTGCTGCAGGGGGCTGGAGAATGACAAAGCTACAGAGAGGAAGGTAATCGCAGCTGCACATCAACAGATAATAAATGTCAACCAGATGAATGATCATACAGATGCAGATGTTGCTGTTCTGGCATTACCTGGCCCCAGACCATTGCGTTACTACATTGAGCCTTTTGTCAGTAATTAAAATAGTGGCAATGAAATTTAATGCTGCCATTTATCTTCAGCTTTGGCGATCATGATGTGTTCTCTTTATGGATACAGAAAGAAGCTGAACGGTTCAGGCGGCTCCTGCGAAGTCCAGAGATCGTTCAGGAGCTGGATCGCATTTCAGGGCTTAAAGCTCAAGGCTCCAAGCAACTTACATGGGATGCTGTTTTCAGGTAATTTGCCTCTGCCACTCATGCACGAGTAATAAAATGGACATAAAGTGTGTACAGTGACACAGATTATGTTTTGACTTCTTTTTAATTCATGCAAACCTCTGCATAAGATTGACGCGTTCGTTCTCACCATTTGAACTTTGCCTGATCAGACAAAGAGCCTAGGTTTTTTTTTCTTCCTGCATATCAATTTAGTCTACATCCACGAATGGGTCCTGTCATTGCTGGGATCCTTATTCTGCCTGATTATTAAATGGAAATGTGACGTTTTACATTGGCATAAAAATGCTAGCTGTGTGAGCTTTTTGTGTGTGGAACTGCTGTTTAATTTCATGTTGTTTTGCTAAATTGTGCTTGTGCAACTTAACAATTTGTCAAGTCTCAGTTGCATTTTGCTCGGTTGTCAATCCGAATGAATGCGCTCAGTGATATACTGCACATGTTTTGTGCTGTTTTGCTCATTCCAATGTTTACTTTGTAAGGTTTTTGCGGCGGTATGTCCAGAAGGAGACGGAAAGCATGCAGTCAAGTAAATCCAACGTCACGGCGTCTAAGTTGACCACACGGCAAAAGAAGATGGCTGAAATATGCAGTTTGATCAAGTATTTCATTCGTTATGCAAACAAACGTAAGGACAGTGCCTTGGTTGTTTTGTTTTTGTTCTGCTTTGTTTTGGTTGGGTTTTTTTTTTCTTTCAAATGTCATCGATCATCGGCCCTGCTTGCTCTTAATTCATTTATGAGTATGTCCAAGGATTGCAGTTTTAATGTCTCTCTGCGCAGGCGGGCCTCGGCTGAAGTGCAGTGAGCTGCTGAAGCACGTGATGGAGGTTCTACAGAGCTCGTACAGTTGCTCAGCCTATGGCGAAGACTACAGCAGCCTCCTCTTAAAGGACATCCTGTCTGTCCGCAAGTACTGGTGTGATATCACACCACAGCAGTGGCACAGTCAGTGGGCTGTTTCTCTAAATGATTGCAGAATTTTTAGATATTTCAGTTATTCATTTTCTGAACTAGTTTGATTGATTATGTTTTTTTGTGATAAAATCAAGTAAAAGTGAGAATGGATGTTCTTACTGGTGCATTACATAGCAGCGTCTCACTTAGGTCCTTGCTATTAAGCACAAACTAATCCCCTGGGTCTGTCTCTGTGTCCCACAGGTCTTTTGGACTTGTACTGTGGCTTGTTCCTTTCTTCATCAAAATCCATCAATCGCGTTCTGGTGAGCAGAGTCATCCACACGGTGATGCAGGGCTGCTGCATGCAGACCAATGGATGCAACAGCACTCTGTTCGGCTTCTTCTCTAAAGTGCTGCTTAATGCCAGGTGAAGACTTAACACACTTTGACCAGATAAGTCTTGGTATCGGAAATGTTGTGCACTTCAGTCAGTTAATGTAAACCTGATGCATTTATTTTTTTCTTTCCTGTGAAATTATAATATGTTTAGACAGGAGAAACACCTGACTATTTTGGAGCACCTTGTGTCGGCTCTTAACATCTTCTTGAAATCCATGGCCATGAACTTTCGGATGAGGGTTTGTGAACTGGGAGAGGACCTATTGCCCTCTATGCTGTATGTGTGGGCTGATATGAGGCCAAGTGCTGCACTCAAAGAGGAGATTGTAGAGTTCTTCAACCTGCAGATGTGTGTCCACCACCCTGAAGGAGCCAAGACACAGGATACAGGTCAGCATATTCACTGCTTTTTAAAATGATTGTTCCCAGTGGTGGACAACTGTGGTTGTCTTTGCATGGCAGACATGAGTCACAGAGGATTACACATGATTCCAAATATGTGAGTGGCCAAGTAAACAAAATTAAAAATCTTAGTGAAATATAGAAGAGATTTTTTTTCTTGAGCATTTCAGCATTCAGTTTATAAAAAAGAAAAGATTGAGCAGGGCTCTTTTCTAAAGTACGATTTTCACATTTCAAAGTATTAATTATTTTTTTTAATGTTTTTTTTTTTTTTTTTTTTTAACATTCAAAACTTTCCTAACCCTAACCCTGTTTATATAATCTAACCAGTACACAGCTCTTTAAAAACTAAACCTGAAGATCTAGATCGCCCCCCCCCCCCTCGTGGCTGGATGCAGTATAGGTCTTAAACTCTGTTCTGTGCAATTTAGTGGATTGGCCAAACTAAAATTAGTAGTAATTTAAATTTTTCCAAAGATGGTTTCTGTCATTTTTGGTGGCTATTATCATGGATGATGGATGTTTTAAATGCAGATTTTTCTTGTATTTAGATTTTTCTCTTATTTTTATCATATATGTGTTTCTGATTTTGTTAATTGCCATTAACAGCGACTGTAAATACCAGAAGTTGCAAAGGCATTTAGAGAATTTTGTTTGGGGAATTTTACTTTAGAAAGTTAGAAGGACATGCATCACTGACTTTCTATGACTTTTTTTGTTTCAAACACTAATGGTAGTTTTTCAATAGTAAACCACTTGTAATTGAAGTGGGCTGGATCTCCATACAGGAATTCTTACTTTCTGACCACTGTTGTCCAAACTACGCCTCAGAATGAAGTCACCAGTGCAAGATGGCAGTGTCAATAGTCGGGATATTTTTGGCTGAATTCATGTGCAGCGAGAGGAAGTGGAGATGCATTTCCTGTCTTACATATATAGTCTCCGGTTTCCAACTGCAATGCCATCCTAAACAAGCTAAATAAAAGTTAAGTGGAGGCTTGTTGTGAATGTTTGGCAGCAGCGATTTAAAAGTAGTTGACCCGGAACTTTCAAAAACACTGGTTTGGTTCCATAACAAACAAACAAACAGATAAAAATCAAATCAATGTCCCTCCTTTTATCCTGTAGGTGCCCATGCTGAGGACTGGACCAGGTGGAGGAGTCTGCTGCACAGCCTGTACGATGCTTTAGTGGTAGAAATCAGTCACATCGGCAGCAGAGGGAAGTACATCACAGGCACGAGGCACATAGCCGTCAAAGACAATATCATCAAGGTCACGGCTGACATCTGTCACCAGGTAGCAAAGACATCATCAACTACAGTAATGCATAGAGTAAATTACAATTTTGCTGCATTCAGATTCAAATTCAGATTCATTCCCTTTATCGTTGCGTGTTTGCTGGATGCTCTAGCTGTTCAGTGATGACAATAACATCCAGATCTTGGAGGTGACTCAGGCCTCCCTCGGAGCCACCCAGATGGGCAGTCCACCCTGTGGAGCAGCCATCAAGCGACGGCGCATTCAGCTAGGTTGGCAGGTCCTCCTGGACCATCTGCAGCCTCACCATAGCGACTTTGATGTCATACCATGGTAAGGAAAATCACAACACATTTGATAAGTATGAAAACAGTTTGCAGGGAAATAGTTCTGAGTACAGGCACTTGACATTCGTGATTTGATTTTGTTATGGAAAAGTGCACAGGGTAAGTATAACCCGCCATATTACATCCTGTTGTTTTCCTCGCTGTAAAAGCTGAGGTCAAGGATCATATGCAGAAACCTTAAGCTTTCTTGTTTTTCCACGCAGGGTCCAGATCTGTGCAGTTCTCACCTCTAGGTACCCGTCCATGGTGCCTGGCCAGGAGCTGGTGCCACTGCTGTCGGTGTTGTACCAGCTCCTCGCAGAGCAGCGAAGAGGAGAGAGGGGGTTGTATGTCCTCCGCTGTCTGAAGGAGGTGGCCCGATGCCAAGCCTGCTTCCCAGAGAAGGCCCAGGTCTACAAGGCAGAGCTGGGAAGACTATGGGGTCGAGTGTGGGCTTTGGCACTTCGAGGCGTCAGCTCACCCCAGACAGAACCACTCAGCCTCGACCTGCTGGCTTCCATTATCCATGGGGGACTGATCAATGTGGACAGGGAGTTCTGGAAGATCTTCTCTGGTTCAGCATGCAAACCATACGAGTGAGACTCTCCCCTTCTTCGTTGTATGACATCAAAATCTGTCATCCTGTGGGTGAGTGCATGGCATTCCTGATGCTCCCTGTGTCTTTTCCCCCTCCATACGCAGGAATGCTGCTCTCTGTTTAGCCCAGGCCCTCCTTAAGTGCCCTGTTCCCAGGAGTCTGATCTCAGGCTCATGCTGGGACCATGTGGGAGTTATAGAGGGAGCTGGGTCACCTAACCTGAAGGAGACCCTCATAACCTGGCTGCTGATGACAGATCAAAGTGACGAGATGGAAGATAACTCCAGACCTCACCCCATCATTTGCAGGTTTCTGCTGTTTTTTTTCCTGTCACATATTGCTGATTGTGGATCTGTCAGCAGTTTTACCTGAATGTTCTCCAAACAAATGCAATTTCCGTCTCTTTTTGAACTCCTCCCTTGAATCATACCTTTTGTCCCCATGTAAACCATGTTATTGTGATCCCCTATATAGAGATTTTCCTTACAACCTAATAGCGAGCATCCTGGTCTCCCTGACCTTGAAAGACACCAGAACCGGCCTGAAGTTTCTGCTGGGAGCTGAAGGAGAAGAGAGGTGAGGGAAGACATACTGAACTCACGCCACAGAGCACTAGAAGCACCTACACAATAAATTACAATCCATGTTTCAATAGTCTCTTGGCATTGTCACATTGTTTTGAATGAAAATAAATCCATCTACTTTTTCTTGAAGGTTTATATTTCCAGAGCAAGCATCGCTCAATGCCAAAGACAACCTGGATGAAATTGAGAGGCTGTATTTGCAGTTCAGCTTTAACACACAGCCCTCAGAGATCCGAGGGCCCGTCGAGACGTTGAAGAGGACATCGACTGATGGTCGATTTTCCGCTGTGCCTGGCCTCAGGAAGAAGTTGGAGATGTCCCTTCTTTGTGCAGCCGACAACCTTCTCAACTGCTACTCCCCTGAGGTGAGAAGAGGTGGAGAAGTGTGTCCACACGTGCTCTATGCGCCTATGTAATCTTCAAAGTGACTGTAATTCACTCTCCACAGTCTCAGTCCACTCCTCCAGAGTGTCTGGTGCGCTGCTCCAGTCTGCTGACTGGCGTTCTAGCAGGTTATGTCTCCACTGGTGTTCTGACTGAAGAGGAGGCCTGCTGCTCACAGCTCTTCACTAAAGCCAAGGTATACATTCAGACTCATCTACTGTAGATGCACCATTCCATCTAAATGTAAGTGGATTCATTTAAAGGGAAATTGCAGTATTTTTTTTAGCAATGTGTTTAGATTTGGATTTATAGCCAGAAATGCTTTTGGAATCATTCCAGTGTTGGGCGAGAATGTTATACTCGGGCGCCTATGAAATGACTGCAATGTATGCAAGTTGGGGAGTCGCTCGCTGTCAGAGTACGTCCACCAACAGAGCTCGTTTTTGCTACAGCAGGCCCAGAAGTATCTGAAAACATCATGGAAACCATCACCATCAGAGACAGGCGTGTGTGTGCCTTAAGCGAAAATTTCAATCTGAAATCTCACAGGAGCTGATGTGACATGAAGTTTTGCAGGAGATGTAGAGGATTACAGAGCAGGACTACAGAGAGTTAATTTCAGTGTTATCTAAAAAAGAACAAGAATGGGGAGTGGTTTGTGTTTGCATATAGTGACAAAAGAATGGCGGGTGACACAACACAATACTTTGATGGACACACTGACTTTGTGGATAATTGAGTTAATGCAAGCTACACATGAATAATGAAAACATTCACATCCACACACAGCCTGGTAGTCAAATAGCAGAAGAAATTCCGCAGCAAAGCACTTTTGTCTGAAGAGAAAAACTGCTCCAACAGCAGAGACCCACTTCCGGGAGGGTGGAATTAAACTAATAGAATTAGCCACTGCGTTTACCTGTGAACACGTACAAGTCATTTCCTAACGATGTCAAACACGTAGAAGAACAATCTGAACCCATCCGTGGTTAAAACAAGTACATTTTGTACTCTCTGCCTTTTAATGAATTTCCATTTCACAATTGATTGCTGTGGTGTTTTATGCTTTGTGTTGGGAAGATTGTCTCTCTTATTAAACATTTTGGTGCAAAAACATATGAAAAACATGGCTCAGGTTGAAAAATACCAAATGTCACTGAGTTATCAGGTAACTCTTTTGTTTCAGTCCCGAAATTGAATGTAAATTGTAGGGTTGCTGGTGTGCTCTTGTTACCAGGCCCTGGCCCAGGACTTCAGTGGCTTTGTTTCTAGTGTTAAAGTGAAGATGACTGAAGAAGTAACCATGACCACACTGAGGTCCGTCATGAAGCAGTGCACTCAGTCAGCCACAAAGAAAAACAAGGTGGAATTGTCCTTCATAATTGCCCTTTTTCTCTTCTATATAAAGAACGAGCATATTTAAATTAATCTCTATAGGAAAAGGAGAGTCCAGCCTCCGAAGATGTGCTTCTCCTCTCTTGCTCATATTTTCTCACTTTTTTTTAATGCAGGATAATATTTGCACCCTCTCCTCCTGTCTGTTCACAATGATTTTGCCCGCCAGTCTCCTCAGTGAACTGTCAGAGATCTACAAACTGTTGGTAAGTGGCAAACATTGGCTGACGTAGTGTCCAGGAAATGTAACATTTTTTTGGCCTAAAGAAAGAAAAGCTTAAAACTTCAGATTCAAGAACAGAACCAGATTCAGTAAATCTTGCCTCTTTGTCTCCACAGCTAAGCAGCGTTTCGAAAAGAGTTAGTGTTTTAGATGAAGACGATCATATGGACGATGACTGGGAAATTAGCAAAACTCAACAAGGCAACGACACTGATCTATTTGATGATGGTGAAGAGTCCCACACCAGCAGCAACAATGGGACCCAGAGACAGAAGGGGGATAGCACTGATGCTCCCTGCGGTCCAGGTAAGGAGGGATCACATTTTGAACATAAATACTCAGTATTTACGCAGTTTGGTTCATTTAATGCAGATAAAAGTATTTCAGTCATTCACAGCTGCGGCAAGGAGTGTTGTCGATCAGCGGCAATCTCCTCCAACATAAGCGGTAGTCACAGGGCACTGTGGTTAGATACGTTCATAGGTCGGCAGAAAGAGAGAGAATCAGCACCATTAAAACATTGTTCGAAGGAAAAAAGCTGATTTTCACACCAGACCGAGACTGCAAGGAGTGGAAATATGTTTTCCCATGAGGCAAAAAAAAAACTTTTTACTGTGCCATCCATCATGCTTCTGGTTGGTCTTTGACAGTCAAGATTTGGACTCACTATAGTTGTGTGTTTAGAATGCAGCAGCGGGTGAGGATCCCTCGCCCCCGTCTTATTCTTTTCTTCACGTCATCCATCAGCGATCCCACCTGCTCTGCCCACATTAAAAAAGTGCAATAAAAAAGTTGGAATGCAGAGTGGGAATGATGGATTTCTATTACAAGTCACTGTCCCTCCAAAGTGATTCACTAACTGTTATTTAAAGTTAAATGCTTAGCATGTGGTGTAATTAAAGTAGCTACTTTTTAAAAAATGTGTTGCATTTAAATCACCAAGAGTAGCTTTTGAATTTTTCTTTTAATGGGCTCCAGTGTGTTTGTTTTCGTGCTCATATACACAGCTCATCTTGCATCAACTTGAGGAGGCTCAAGGTTATAAAAAATGTCTTAGTGGTTTAATTTAAACCAGGTGATAACAAACAACAATTGAAACCTTGTAGTACTGTCTGCTGGATGATTTTTTTTCTTCCATATTTTTGTATCTTTTCACTGTTATAATGGAAACAACACACACCATGAGCTTGAAAACAATGTGAACTTTTCTTCTAAATTGTCTGGCATCCTATAAGTTAAGCAAAGGTAGATGAAACAGAGTTCTGTCCTCCTGCAGGTGCTAAAAGCCTGTTAGCTGAGGATCATCTGACCCCCCAGGACCTGGCTGTCCTCGCCATCCTGGAGTTCCAGTGTGAGTGCAGCTGTGTCCAGCCCGTCCACGGCCAACTTTTCAAACCACAGGAGGTGCGGCGCCGGCTCCTGCTGCTGGTGGAGCAGATTGACTTGAGCAAAGCCCTACACCTCAACATGGTATGTAGCCACTAGTGTGCGAAGTCGTGGTGGTCATGACGACAGTGGCTCAGGTATTGAATACAATTGTCTGGTTCTCTTTGCAGTATCTTGTCCTGCTGAAGAAGCTTCCTGCTGAGGACTTGCTCGTTCCAGAGGAGTTTGACTTGCTGCTTCGTCCTCTAGCGTAGGCAAATCTTTCTGCAACAGATTTATGTTCTTATTGTGTCCAGAGCATGAAAGACCTTTGTAACAGCAACATGTTTTCTTTGATAAATTGTCCGTTTTTGTAGAACATAAAGTGGCCGCATACTGCGCTTGACCAAAGACTCTGCTGTGTTTGCAGGGACATGTGCTCTCTGTACCGTCAGGACCAGGAGATCTGTGCTTCTGTGCTGCTGGGTTTATTGCCATCCATCAGGAGTCTGGGGAGAACCCACCACACACCAGAGGAGATGAGACATGTGCGAGGTTCCCTGCTGCAGGTGGTGTCAGGGTTCTGGTTAGTATCAGTGCACTTTCACACCACAAGCACGTCTCTAGCTGGCCTGAAATAAAGTCAACCTTGTCTTGCAATTGATTCTCAACCTCTATTGCTCAGTCTTTCATGAAGGGTAAAGATCTTGTGAACAGATATTTTTGAATTACAGTCTTAATATGTCGTCTCAGCCAATGAAAGCTTGAGCTGTGTGCTGTCATGATTCAGTTTGTGACACTCAAGCAGCCAACCACTATGTCTTGTTTCAGTTTTCTTAGCCAGACGGGCAAATGCGTGGCAACTGTGCGAGCTGCTTTAGTGCAATGCCTGGTCGCCTTGCTAGAGGTAAGCCCCTGCAGAAAATGGATTAAGAGGGGATGGCTTACATTTACCTTAGACACAGGATATAGAGTGATAACTGAAAGAGACACCCTCCTGTGTGCCAGGCTGACCCATGTTGTAAGTGGGCAGTCCTGAATATCAAGAGCTCCGACAGAGAGGAGGGTCATCCAGTGTCTGTCATCCTTCCATCTCACCTGGCAGATGCCCATCACCAAGTCCGCATGCTTGTTGCCATGTCAGTGGAGAGGTAGGTCTCAGCCAAGAGCTTACTATCACTACCGACATTGGAGAAGAACACTTTTTTTGGACTTATATTGTGGATCTCATATCAAACGTAATTAAAATAAGATTGCCTTGAAACCAGGTTGTTTCTGGAGATGAGACCAGATCATCCAGAGAGGAGGAAGATGCTGCCACTAAAACACCAGCAAACCGCTTTCGAGAATGTTTACCTGAAAGCTCAAGAGGGCATGAGGCTTCTGGTGAGCTCATTCAGTGTAGCCACCAATCATTTTTTTTAATATGTCTGCATTGGCACATGTGTTACTCTTGTCTTTTTAATCATATGCAGAAAAGCAGCTCTCCTGAAGACCAGCAAGATGAGACGTTCAACCGCAAAGCCACGCTATTGAAGAGTTTGTCTGTTGTGATGTGTTGTAGTCCAGTTTGTGAAAAGCAGTCGCTGTTTGCCCTCTTCCAGTCTTACAAGGAGAACAACATAGAGGAACAACTCATTAAAAAGGTAAAAAGTTACAATGATTCTCATCCACAAGGTCTCTGTATGACTCTATACAGGGTCGGAGGACTAAAGGTTAGAGGAGCAAGGTTGTGACTGGGAGGTTCTCAGGTCAGTTCCACTATTGGCAGGATAAAACATGGGTGGAGAAAGTTAAGAAGCGATGTTTGCCTCTTTAACACTATAAGCTTATGTGAGGACCTTATGCTGCACTCATGACACATCAGAAATTGGGAAATCACTGATTGGGTTTTTTTTTACACAGAAACTTATAAGGAAAGTCACTGCCCCAATTTATCATGCTTGACATCGTAGGAACATAGTTATGACATTCTCCGTTGTGACTGGTAAAAGATTTGTTCCATAACTTTTGGCAAGCGATTTATTAATGCATGTGATATGTTAATATTCTTACTATGTATTGAAGTTTCCAGGATTAGTGAGTGAGTGAGTGAGTGAGTGAGTGAGTGAGTGAGTGAGTGAGTGAGTGAGTGAGTGAGTGAGTGAGTGAGTTAGTTAGTTAGTTAGTTAGTTAGTTGAAGTGAGGGGGCACAGCCACACCAGAGCAACCCCCGATCGGCAGCCAGGCCAAGACCCCAGCGGCTAAAGCACTCCGCGGCCACCACAGAGCAGAACCCAAGGCCACATGACCCAGGGGCCACCATGCAACCCCTCGAAGGAGAGCAGGCAGAGGACCACAGTAGGCCCCGCCTGCCCCCGGCCAGAGACAGGTCCACAGGAGGACAGGAGAGAATAGAGCCCCAGCTTGACCAGGGTTCTACACTCCCAACCCGAGCGAAGCCCACAGGCCCAATACCCCGGCCACCCAGAACCCGAACAAGGGGTCCGCCACCCCGTGGAGGTGAGAGACCCCGTGAGACTGCTACCCCAAGGGGGCAGAACAAGGCCCAGTGCAGGGTGGCAAGGATGGAGCCCCCAAAGCCGGGAAATAGAGTCGAAGGACCTGGTGGTAAAACAACAAAACAGAAAAAAACACAGTGAGGCCCGAGGCCCACCCAAATTCTATGAACTGGTGCAATCCCCAGTGACAGGCCCACCAAATGCCAGGGACACCTGAGCCGCCCCCAAAAAGCCATCCCGATGCCCCAGGACAGGAGAGGAGAAACAACGGGGTGTGAATGGGAGCAGGTGCCCCCCCTCCCTCCTGGAGCGTGTGTGCCTGTGTTGTGTTGGTTTTGAGTATATATGAGACAATGAGAGCATTTGCAGTGAGGGGAACATATGTGGTGCTTGCTTAGCTATGGTGCAATTAAAATTGGGGGTTATTTGGAGTGTGGACACCCCACTGCTGGCAGACATTGGAGATACTCGACATGCTCGACCCCTCAAGCCTTCAGTGTCTCGTGAGCAATTAAAAGTGGGGGTACCCCTCAAGTGGGGTAGGGTTTGCGAGTGCCACCACAGTGCAGCACCACAGCCCACCACCCATCAGTGGCACCAAATATGTTTGATTTTGCAACACTAATTTGACACAGTTAAAGTTTCACACACATCACTGTACAACCCGAAAAACATACCAGAATGAGATGTTTTTGTCCTTGTCCCAGATGTTGTGCAGTGTATCCAGAGCGCTCAGCTACAGGAGCGTGAAGACCTTTGTCAGCTCTCACCTCTACTACCTGGTTGCTGAGTGGCTCTCACAGAGACAGTCTGACGACCGCTACACTCTTGGCTCTTTTCCCTACACCCTCCTCGGCCATGAAACTGTCAAAGAATTCTACAGGTGAGGAAATAAACTTAATTGTCATTTCAACACAGTCCTTTTACCGAAACACAATATGTTTAGCAAAATCTGTGGGGGGGGTTTAGGCATTAAAACTTTTGGAAGTGGCAAAAAAACATCTCTAAGTTTGATGAGCACTTGGTTTTAACATCCCGTTGCCCTCTTGTAGCTCTTCCTATCAGGTCCTGATCCCCCACCTGGTCTTCCTGGATGACTTCCAGCAGGTGAAATCCATCGGCAGGAATCTTGAGAAGGACTGGAGGGAGCTGTTGGCTGACTGCTTCCCCAAGATCATGGTCAGCATCCTGCCATACTTTGCTTTGCCTGGCCACGATGCAGAGGTCACACAGCAGCGAGAGAAGGCCCACCGGGTGTACGACCTGCTCAAAGACGCCAACTGTCTGGGCAAACAGGTAAAGACAGCTCTTCAACTTAAACATACTAATAGTAACATAACATCCAGACCTGAGGTCAGCGCTCTTTTTTCACTATCATGACACACTTAATACCTGCAGGGAGTATCAGATATCAGATATGACTGATAAATTCCCTTGACTCTTCTGGTTGTTTCTCCCCCATGTTGATCATCTCTCTGCAGCAAATTGACAGCCTGATCCACAGTAACCTGGCGGACATAGTGGTGGAGCTGCTGATGACTCTGTATGAAGGAAGTGGGGCTGAGGGGGAGCTGAAACACTTCATTGGGTATTTTTATTTTTAATTCATTTCATTGCTTTGTTAGTACATTCATGAAATCATCCACTCATTTGACGGCAAAGAAATTAAAAGAAAATGTATGTTCTAAACCAATTCTCTCAGGGAGCTGGACCCAGCACCCAACCCGCCATACTTCAGCTCCTATGTCATCAAAGCTACGTTGGACTACCTCAGCAAATGCCACAGTACCAACCACAAGTCACTGGTGACAATTCTGTCAAAAACTCCAGTAAGGCCTTTTTTGTTTGGCTTGTTTTTTTGTGGACATTTATAATTTTACATCAGTGGAGAGACATGTCATGCTAATCAAATTTTAGATTTCAAATTTAATGTACAAAATTCCCCACCTTTCTGGCTTCTCTTCTTGTGGTGGTTGTTGTTATCTTCCTTAGATATCTATTCAGAGGATTTTGCTGGCAGTGTGTGAAAGAGCAGCGGAGACGACCAACAGCTACGAGCGCCACCGCATCCTCATGATGTACCACCTGTTTGTCAACCTGCTGCTCAGGGAGGTGAAAGATGGTCTCGGAGGAGCCTGGGCTTTCGTCCTCAGGGACATCATCTACACACTCATCCACCACATCAACAGCAGGTAAACGCATGGCGCGCTTTTGTTTGCCTCAGCCATCTTCCTCGACAAAGTCAAGCCAGCCGCTCTCTCCTTCACAGACCAGTTCAGTGCGATGAGGTCTCCAACCGAAGCCTGTCTTTGTGCTGTGACCTGTTGACCTCAGTGTGTCAGGCTGCACTGCAGTTCTGCGATGACGCTTTAGACTGCCACCTACAAGTCATCACTGGGACTCTCACAGCTCAGGTGACGAGCCGTCCAGCCATTTCACAGCAGGTAAGCGATGAATGACTAATGATAGATGCTGCTGGTTGGCATTCAGGTTCCAAATTAAATGCAGCGTATGAACTGTAAAAAAAAAAATGCAGGCAAATGCTAGAAAAGTTCAGCACATCGGAGTAAACACTTTTCATTTTCAACTGTGAAGACAAGACTGTAGGTTTGACATGTCGAGTGGCGGCAAGAAAGACAAAAGAACGCTTGTGTATAAACGTTTTTCTGAATTTTCGATCATGTTGTGTACTTTTTAAATTTATAGAAATGTACAAAACATTTCCTATTAAACTATGAAATAAGAGTGTAAGCCTTGTAAACAGAAATAGGTCCTATTAGCATCTCCGCAAAGGAGTTTATACAGTGTATCCTCACGAGTGTGTTTGCTTAGTTGCTGAATCCTAAGTTGAATTTTACTGAACTTGGCGAAGGGGTGTAGCATTAAAGTTTTGGAGCTGATCCATGAAACTTGGTGAAAAAAGCACACTTATTTACATTTGCACTGGTTGAGATCTATGCTGTCTTAGTTCTCTTCTATCAGCGTGATTGTGTGAAAAACTACCAGGCTGATTCCTGTACAACTTAGTGAAGAGCTGGAGAATACGTGGAGGGATGGAGCATGGGCTGTTTCAAATTTTCCCTCCTCTCTGACCCTCTAGGTGCTCAGTTTACTTCAGTTTCTCGTGATAGAGAGTCAACAGAAACTGAAGGACGCCATCCGCAGGTTGGAGCCTTTTCCTGACCTCGCTGTATTCAGGGAGCTGCGATCTGTGCAGCACAGGCTCAAATATGACACCGGGACCTTTACACTTAGACAGGTAACTATATATGCGGAGTTGCTGTGATAACTCTTGGAACCATAGTAACAATCACAAAATTCATATGCAACTTTAAAATGTGCAAAATCATGCGTGGTGAAAAGTTTAAAGAGTCTAATGTTCCCCTCATTTATGTTCTTGAGGTTTCAGCGACATTCTTTAATCTGCTGGAAGTAGCCTGATATAATGTCTGCATCTATCATTATTTCTTACAATGATCTGAATGTGAATTAACAATCCTATATCTCACTACTAAACTATCCTACAGGAGATATCCCACTTCCTGTCTGTGACATCTTGTGACTCCTTACCTCTGACCAGACTTGAGGGACTAAAGGAGCTGACCAGACAACTGCATGACAACAAGAGCCAGATCAGAGAGCTGCTCAGAGAG
Source organism: Dactylopterus volitans (assembly GCA_901007715.1). Classification (NCBI taxonomy): domain Eukaryota; kingdom Metazoa; phylum Chordata; class Actinopteri; order Syngnathiformes; family Dactylopteridae; genus Dactylopterus; species Dactylopterus volitans. The sequence goes on along the minus strand of CAAKHG010038715.1, from coordinate 11,235 downwards.
TGCCACGGTACCATCATGGGTGCAGTATAATGGTTGTGGTATAAAAACCTGCATATTAAATATGGCCCTGTCTCCATCCTCTCCAGAGGACCCGACCCACAGTGTGTTGGTGAAGCTGGTTCTCAATTTGCTGCAGCTCTGTAAGCTAGCAGCTAACCATCCCGGTGGAGCCGACATTCTAGGTATATTGTCGATACTTTAAGAATTTCTGCATTTAGCGTATGCTTCATTTTCAAGCACAAATGCATATCCTTTCCTTCAGAGGCAGCAGGGAGCTCTTTGGGAGAACTGGGCCCAGTAGATTTCTCCACCATCGCCCTGTTGCATGGCAGAGAGCCCCTCTATGAAAAGGCCGTCTCACTCTTCACCTCTACTGAGTCACAGTGTCTTTATATTGTCCTCAACTGCATAAACGATGCGCTCACTCAACAACGGTACAGTGAATTTGACACCTCAGTCATCAAAGCGGCTGCGAGTTTTGTGGAGGAGCGGGCTGTTCATATAAATTAATGACTACCGTATAATTTGTTTTGATGCGCTGCCAGAATCAATGTGAGACAGGCAGCAGTTCAGTGTGTGAAGAACATCCTTGCCACTCAGTCTGGAGTCGACTTCTGGGACCAACACAAAGACAACAGAGACCCCATGCTGGCCTATCTCAACCCCTTTAGAAAGGCCAAGCAGAAGGTGGGATGCTGTCGGATGTATTTTTTTTTTTTTTTAATTTGAGAAGACATTACTGCATGCATGCACCTGTAATGACAATTGACCCTGACCAGGTGGCCACAATGAGAGCTGAGGAGAGTTTGGAAGCCAGGGAGAAGCTGGGGAGCCAGGAGTTTTGGATTCCTCAGGTTGGCAGCCACAAGGTGTGGTTGAAGGCTCTGTGTACCACCCTACTGGACAGCGGGGGGGTCAAGAGCGAGGCTCTACTGCTATCTCGACCACTGTGTCTGGTGAGCAGATGAAGGCTGCACGAGGAACACAGTCAAGTAGTTTTGTCCAGCATCATACTACAATGGCAGGAATCCTACAAGTGTGTGTGTGTGTGTGCGTGTGCGTGCGTGCGTGTGTGTGTGAGAGCGCGCACAAGCACGGACTCATAGCTGCCCAGTCCACTGCCCTATGTATATTTATAAGTAAGCAGTTGAAAATGAACTACCATTAAGGAATAATAACGAATAGTAGGAATAATAGATTTAGTGACGTTCTAGACCCTTAAAGGCACATGTTGAACAGTCACTGCGATGAAAATGGTTGGTCCATCTATTCACAACTTAATTCTTCATGAGATGAAATTAGTGCTGCTTAGACTCATTGACTTCGAGTATGTTGGATCATCTTTGCTTATGTTTAAATCTATAACCTGCTTGATAGATACCCAGTCTGCAAGCATTTTGATTTCCACATTTCACGTATCCTTTTTGAGTCAACTGTGGTTCAGCGCAAGAACCAGCCTATCTAATCCAGAGCTGTCAATTGTGTTCCCCCGTCCATCTCCAGGTGAGGGGGGACTGCTGTCAGAGGCTGCTGCCTCTCATCATCCATTCCATTCTTCTCGACGACTCAGATGGCTCATGGAGAGAGTTGCTCTCCTGTCACATCCAAGACTTCTTTGGTTTTTGTTCCAGAAGTGCTCAGGCCTCCAGCCGCTCGGCCACACCAATTAACCCCAACTCTGGTCAAATTTCAGATAATTTGATTATGATGATTTATCAACTGTATCACCAGACCTCAGTGCAGTCGTAATGTTGTGTTTTGCATGCATTTTTGCTTTCAGAGTCAGATGCTGCCACACAGGGCTCGTATGACAAGACATCTCTGCGCACCATGCTGGCAGTAATTGATTATTTGAGACACCAGAAGAGACCACTGGAGTCTGATAGGTTTGTATTTTAAATGTGAACATATAAAGTAAAAAATCTGGGTGCAGAGGATTTCTGAAATAAACTCTGCGTTTACTGTTTAGCAATTCTCACGGGACAGTGTGCGAGTCAAACTTCTGGCTGGAGCTGAACTACCTAGAGGTAGCTAAAGCTGCTCAGTCGTGCTCAGCTCACTTCACCGCGCTGCTCTACGTTGAGATCTATGTTGACAAGATCAGAGCCAACATTGAGGAAAGTCGCAGGTATGTAAAATTGTTATTTTAGTTTATATATCTGTTTCTGTTAATTCCACTGAGGTCTTCGTATCAAACCAGGTGACTTTTTTATCATCAAACCAATTGAAATGCTTATTTTTTATATATATATATATATATATATATATATATATATGTACACTTTTTTGTTGATTAATGAAAAATTGTCTCAAACTACAACACATTTTATTTTGTCATTTTATTACCGTTACATTGAAAATCAAATCATTTCTGTGATTCTCTTGATCAAAACTGTGTCTTGGTCATCATCTTTTTTTTTTTTTTTGTTTGTTTGTGTAATCTGTAGAACCAAGTCCAAAGCAACACGCAAGATCAGTTTTGAGGAAAGCAGCCAGAACTTCACTATTGCCAGCCTGACTGAGAAGAGTATGAACGACACGAATATCAGTCTGCAGGTCGGGCGTCCATGTCAGATGCTTGTTGTTTACCATTAAAATCAGAGTATGTATTTGAATATTTTTCCACTATTTTTCCGCGTGTGCATGTATGTGTGTGGGGGTGTGTGTGTAGGAGCTGCTGATTGAGGTCTATCGGAGTATCGGGGAGCCTGATAGTCTGTATGGCTGCGGGGGAGAAACAATGACCAGTCCACTGACCAGGTACTCAGTCATCATCCTCCTCTACGTCATCTCTTGCTTTCTCCACTGCGGAATCGTCATCAAAATTATGTTCCATCGAACTGTTTTATAGGATTCGAACTTATGAGCATGAGGCTATGTGGGGGAAGGCTCTGACCTCATATGACCTCCACTCTTCTCTGCCTGACGTCACTCGACAAGTGGGAATCGTGGAGGTACGTTAATGTTCTACGGTCCATGTGTCCATTTCTAACCAAGGCAAGTACAACCACTGCCACCATTTCTCAGTGAACTCCTCTAACATGGTCAAAACCTGCATTAACCAGAATTCAAGTCCAGTCTGAGCATCAGTTAATTTCGCCTCTAGCAGCTAACATCAAGCAGAGACGTGGCTCCAGACATCTGGTGGCCTCACTCAAGTTGTGTTTCACATAGCTTCACCTGAGACCACAAAGTTTCTATCACAGATTCAGTCATACCTGAGAAAAATCTAAATAGGAGTAACATCAACTCCATCTAGAGGCCAGATTTATGCATGCAAACAAATAACCCTTGAACACACTCTCACATATGGTTGTTCTTTCTCAGGGCCTGCAGAATTTTGGTCTTAGCAACATTCTTGCCACTTACATGAGGGGTCTGGAGAGTGAAGGTGTGGAGTGGGGAGCCGAGCTGAGGGAGCTCCGTTTCCAGGCTGCCTGGAGGAACACTCAGTGGGACTGCGAGTTGTCAGAGAGGTGAGGGGGATGGAAGAGGGACATGAACACACAGCTGCACAAAAAGAACTGTAACCTATCAAGGAATTGGAGGAAAGCTCATGCACTCTCTCCCAACATACTCTGTTGCTTTAGGGGTGAGAAATCCAAACCCGGCATCAACGAGTCTGTGTTTTGTGCCCTGCAAACGTTAAGGGACAAAGAGTTCTCCATGTTTGATGAAACAATGAAGCAGGCCAGGTATACCAGACTCTCCTGTAATGGAATCAGGTCTCTTGTGGCCACGTCTTTGCCAGTCTGTGACAAGTCTGTTTTTGCAGGGTTGCGGAGGTGGAGGAGCTGTGCAGAGGCAGTTTGGAAGCGGTTTCGTCTCTGTACCCGGCCCTGAGGAATCTGCAGAGCATCAGGGAACTGGAGAGTGTCAAACAGCTCTTCTCGAGGTGATGGCACAAGTCAGACATCAGCAACAATATCGTACAACATCGCCTCAGCATTGGTCTTGCAGGGTTGGTGAATCTAAATTCATCTTTTTACTGACTTTATACAGCAGGCCCTTTTCAGACTTGGCTCTCAGGGACGTTTGCAGCCAGTGGCGGCAGCACTCTAAGCTGCTCGCTGACAGCGACTTTGCATTGGTGGAGCCCATTCTGGCTGTTCGCTCTGTTTCCCAGAACACCCTCATATCCAAGGTGGGAGACCCCGACAGCACTCAGTACCAACGCTCTTTACTCACTGAACACCTAATGGAGCTGTGTCGACTGGCAAGGAAAGCCGGGAACTCACAGGTATCATCTTTATTCAAGTGTGTGGTCAGATTCAGTGAGATATAATATACGCTAAGAATAGTTAGTCATCGTGTCATTGTATCCAGCTGGCAGAGCGGGCCGTGTACCAGATGAAGCAGCTTGGTGGCGAAGGTCCCTTGGCGTCATCACTTGCATCGTCATGGCAACTGGAGGAAGCCCAGGTGTTCTGGGCAAAGGGAGAGCAAGGTCTGGCTTTGGGCCTGCTGAGACAAATGATACACAATCTAGAAGAAAAGGTGAGACAAAAACACGTCAAGCAAGTCTTAAAAAAGGCATCTCGCCTTTTTGTGGTATGAAAAACAACAAATCTTTATGTCTGTTATCCACAAAAACAAACGTAGTACAGTAAAACCAAGCAGTTTTAGCACCTCCATTTTCATCATCATACATCAGACTTACTAAGTGTTAGCCAAAATGTAAAGGTTATTCTCGTTGTTGTCCGGTGTGTTGATAGGTGGACTTCGATCCTGCGGTGGCCCCAGTTTACACAGAGTGCCTCAGGCTGTGTGGTAACTGGCTGGCTGAGACCTGCCTGGAAAGCCCCGGAGTCATACTGGAGAAATACCTGGAGAGGGTAAGGAGACGCGGGTAGGATCCCAATAACCTAGCTCTGTTCAGAGATAACAGATGGGTTGTGCTTTGTTATTGGACCTATATGATGTTGATGATTGTTGATGATTCTCAGGAAAACAGTTGTCCATATAAGGGGCAAATGGGCCGTTTTAGTGAAATAATGGAACACACAAGACACATCCGAGTAATTTTTCACATTTTTTTTCTCCTCTGCTCCTGCAGAATTAATTTTCTAATTTCTTAGCGTGACAGAAGTCATCGCTTTTTTTTAGATATGTAAAACCCTGTGATCTTCTCTCAGGCAGTGGAGGTGATCGAGGGCGAGTCAGGAGCGCAAGACTCCAGGCTGCAGAGTCAGCGGACTGAGGCCTTCCTGTCGCTGGCCCGCTTCTCGGACGCCCAGTACCAGAGCATCGACAAATACATGAACTCATCTGAGTTCGAGAACAAGCAGGCTTTGCTGGAGAAGGCCAAAGAGGAAGTGGACCTGATGAAGGAGCGTAAAGTGCACTCCAACAGGTCTGTGCTGCGAACGCCGCTTTTTCACTTTTCGACTTTTTCATCATTGCGACGAATTCCTGGATCCTTCTCTTCAGAAATTACAATCTTACTCCTCTACACTACCTCAAATTAATCATATTTGACTCAACTGAACTAGTTATCATATCATGAAGAAGAGACTGTTCTACTATTTTACTTTGACTGATGGTCAGCCCCGATTCCTGATTCCAGCAGGCCGCTAAAATCAGTGTTGGTTCTACTTGGTCTTCCTTGGAATTGGCAGGTACACCATAAAGGTGAAGAGGGAGCTGGAGCTGGATGAGACAGCTCTTTCCAACCTGCAGGCGGACAGACAGCGCTTCCTGTGCAAGGCGGTGGAGAATTACATCCAGTGTCTTGTGGAAGGCGAGGAGCACGACACCTGGGTGTTCCGCCTGGCTTCGCTCTGGCTGGAAAACGCAGACGTTCAAGCTGTCAATGACATGATGAAGGTTAGTTAAACTTTCATCCACACTTTTTGTTTTTCAGGTTTTTTTGGAATTAAATATTCAGGTATTCCCTCAATTTGTGTTTCAGAAAGGAGTGAAGAAGATCCCCTCCTATAAGTTTCTGCCCCTCATGTATCAGCTGGCTGCCCGCATGGGAACCAAGATGGCTGCTTCAGAGGACGTTGGCTTCCATGATGTTCTCAGTGAGGTAATGTATCACTTTGTTATTCCTCATTGCCGACAATAGCTGTTGTCCATCACCCACATTCTTGTGAAGCTTAAAAAAGCCCAGAGGTACAGTCTTTAGATTTATCCCACATGTTAAATCAGGTTCAGGGATGAATTTTGGTTTTGAGAGGTCAAAGGCCATGGCCTCTGTCTGGTGAATGTGGTATCTAAGCAATACCAGGAAGGAAGTCTTCAAATTTGCCACATGCATCTACCTGAGCTCAAGGATGAACTGGTCATCTATTCAGGATGGCGGCGCGCACAGTCGCAGCGGCTTGCAGCTCTTGGTGTTCATGTGTAATTGCTGCACATAACGTGTATGTTGTAAATTACCTGTATTTAATTCAATGTACAGCTTTTTATCTTCTGTATTCATTTAATTCCATTTTATTCTATCTATTTTTATTCTATTTTCTTGATAACACCACTCCTTGCTGCTATGATTTCGTTGTATGTCTCGTACAACAACAAATAAAGTCTAAAGTTTAAAGTTATATGTATAACAAATGTCCGCACAAATGTCTAAAAAAAATAAATTGATAAAACGTTTATTTGTACATTTGACAATGTCTGTCTAAAAGGGCAAAGGTCAATTTTTTTTTAGATTCTTTCCATTCTTATGAATTGTTCAGGATTGATTAATAATAATAAGTAATTCTACCAATTTGGCACAAATGTCAATTTGGGCTCCAGAATGAATTTGATGAGAGTTTGGTGGTCAAAGGTCAGGGTCATTGTGACATCACATGCATTTAGAAATAAATTGACAGACATGGATGTTTTCCATTATTCCAGTTTGTATATAGTAGATAAAACTTTCTTGAAAATCAGAACTTCAGAAACATTTTTTCTTGAAGCAGAAAACAGTACAGGACAGCATTTTGTGAAACTTAAAAACTGCTTGATCAACTATTGCTGCCTTTTTTTCCCCCCCTCACCTCACAGCTGATCCGCCGTTCGTCTCTGGAGCACCCCCATCACACGCTGTTTATCATTTTTGCCCTGGTGAACGCCAACAAGGATGAGAACTTTTGCAGGAGCCGGCTGGGCGCTCCACAGCAGCCCTCGACTTTTGACCTGGTAGGGCTGCTGTCGGTTAATAATCTAGTTGTTTACTAATTTGATTAGAGCATGCTTATGTGTCTCTTATGTGAGCATGACACACAGTCATGAACATGCAGAATAGGCCTTCATGATTAGGCCATATCAAAAATCACAATGTTCTAGTAGTAAAATTCAGTATGCTTGCAAGCTTTAAATGCTGGTTTGGTCAAAGTTAATGACATATGCGAGGTTTGCTTGTTTTAAGGAATGAGTTTCGTGCCACTAATTACATTATCACATTCCGTTATTCGATATTTTATTGAATATGAATTACTGTCTTTTGTCAAGTTTTGCTACCAAGATTTGGCATCTATAACTCCAAATGTCATTGCATCTTCTTTTGATGCAATAACTGTTAACAGTGTAGGAGACCTGGATCCTGTACGTGATGTATTTGTGTTAGATTATTGCCCCTCTGGGACATAAATGGGTTATTTTTTTTAATCCTTGAACTGCTGTTTGTAAGACACCCTCATCCTCAGTCACTGTTTCAAATAGAGTCTCTCTGCAGTTGTGTTCTTTCAAGTTTTTCCTCATGCAGGAACGTTCAAATGTGGCCCGGAAGATCATCAGCACAATCAGGAAAAAGAGAGGCGAGATGATCAGAGGGATCGAGGGTCTCTGTGACGCCTACATCACTCTGGCTTACATGGATGCCAGCAGGCACAAGACTGAGAAGAGTGAGTGATTTTGGTTGAACGTACCCCCTTCACACAGTTGAGCTGGGTGGCATCTATACTGATGCAACATCCTAGAAAGTGGTGGTGTTAGAACAGAAATCTGTCAAGAAGAAGAAAAGCTGAAGATTTTAGGTTTTTTGTCAATGTGAGGACTTTTTGTTTTGATTGTTTAAAATTGAACTTTTACAATGCTTCTATCACATATGCAGCTGCTTTGTCATCTTTGGTGTCATTATTTTATTGAAGAGGCGATTCCCATCCCTGCTGATCAGCCCATTATGCAGATCAAGGACCTGGATGAGGTCGCCATCCCTACCATGGAGCTCAAGGTGAAGAAAAAAAAAACATATTTCCAGAAATAATCCCCATGTACAATGGATGGATTATGTGTTGGCTATTATGTGTAAGCATAAATAAATAACAATTTTTGACTTTGTGATTGTTATGTGACCAATCAGAACCTATAAATGAGACCACATATTACACCAGATTTATTACTTAGTGTTATGATAGTAAGAGTTTTTTGATTGCATGAACAGATTGACCCATCTGGTTGCTATGACAACGTGGTGACTGTCAGATCCTTCTTGCCTCATTATCGCCTGGCTGGAGGAGTCAACCTGCCCAAGATCATCGACTGCGTTGGCTCTGACGGCAAGAGCAGGAGACAGCTAGTCAAGGTGTGTGTATACGTGTGTGTCATTCCCCAGTTTGCGTCACATGTGTATCTGAAAGAATTTCCAAGTCTGGCTTTGATGTCCTGGTTAAGTGCCGTTTTTTGCTGTGTGTGTGTGTGTGTGTGTGTGTGTGTTCTTGAGGTAACAAATGCCGTCTCTTTGAAATGAAAGCTGCCGTCATGTCTGATGGACAACAATCAATCAGTTTTACCTGTGTGGCCTCATTTTGTCCATGACAGTTTTCCACCTCTAGTTAATTATGAATCCTGTTTTTGTACTTGGACAAATACAAATTTGTTGGAGTACTTTCACACTTTTGTGATGAGGACATTCTTTCGGGGTGTGTTTGTGTGTGTGTTAGAGAGAGAGGGGGGTAGAGTAGGCACATGTCTATGTTTACTGAAACACTTCTCAGCCACTTAAAGGCTAATCATTTACCTTTTGACACTCATGGTGAAGTAACAGTTTTTCCAGTCGTCTTCTCTTGGACTTTAATATTTCCTTCATGCCGTCAGTGTGACTGCGAGGTATTTAAACTCATGACTAGATTTCGACAGCGAGACTGTCGAAATGTTACACAGTCATGGAAAATGTGGTGGTGACTTTTTTTGGGGGCCTGGAAAAAACATGGAGCGGCTCTTTGTTTTCAGTAAAAACAAAACAAAAACAAAAAAACATTAGGTTGAAAATGCATCCGGCTGTTCCACTGTGACCTTTGCTGCCCTCGTGAACAGGGTCAGGACGACTTGCGTCAGGATGCGGTGATGCAGCAGGTGTTCGGCATGTGCTCCATGCTGCTGCAGCGCAACACCGACACCCGCAAGAGGAAGCTCAACATCAGACGATACAAGGTCACACACACACACACACACACTATGAACTCATGATAAATCAGAGCTTTGTCGCTCTGCCGCATATTTCCTTTGATCTTTTCAACTTGTTAGTCTCTCTTTTTTTTAAAGAAAAAAAAAGTTGAGGCATCACAGTTGGAAAAACGCAGTAAACAGCTGCGATGTGACAACTCTTTCATGCTTTCATTGCAGGTGGTGCCTTTCTCGCAACGTAGCGGCGTGCTCGAGTGGTGTTCTGGCACAGTTCCCATCGGAGAGTTCCTGATAGATCCAAATAAAGGCGCACACAAACGCTTCCGGCCCCGAGATCTGTCCAACCTGGCCTGCCGCAAGAAGATGATGGTACCGCTCAGACCTGCAGTGTTCTGTACAAATCCGGCAATTCCATATTTTCAGTCAAAGTGTCATTCCGGGTCATGATGCCCAGTGACTCGTAGCCTTTGGCAAGATATCAACATTTGTTTTTGGAGAAGGCATTTAATTTCTTTTAAAAAGCACACATTACACTCATTACAAGCATTTTTTTTAATTAGACCAATATTCTTAAGATTTGGGGTTGGACGGTGAGTGCAAATGAAAAAAACAAAAAACAAAGTGAATTTTATCCAGGCTGACGGCCTTTTATCCAGTGCACATCTGCCAAGGAGGCCATATTGTTTTCATCTAAATCTGTTTGTTTGTGAGCAGGATTATGCAGAACTTCTATGCTGAAATTCATGAAACTTGGTGGAGGAGTGCAGCATTGGTCAACAAGTATAACCCATTAACTTGTGCGGTAGATCCATTAGTGTCACTGAGTGCCATTTTAGTTCATCAAGGTATTTCATTTGCTTCCAAGAGGTGCTGGACTCAACTAAAAAGCCATCACTGAGTTACTCCACTAGACTGGTGTGGTTTCTTTGTAGGAGGCGCAAAAACTTGGGTTTGATGAGAAGCTGCAGGTCTTCAATGAGGTTTGCAGAAACTTCAGACCGGTCTTCAGATACTTCTGCATGGAGCGGTTCCTGGACCCTGCGGTCTGGATGGAGAAGCGGCTCGCTTACACCCGCAGCGTGGCCACCTCCTCCATAGGTGAGCAGTAACAGTCCAGCATCCTGACACACACCTAATACATTTATCATTGTGATTAATCATAAGTGATTTGGTTTGAAGTCATGGCTTGGCTATTGGCTTCTTCAGGGAACCTTCAGTTTGGACACATAAATGACTCAACCAACGCTGTTTTGCACCCACAGTCGGATACATCGTGGGCCTCGGTGACCGCCACATCCAGAACATCCTGATTGACGAGCAAACGGCAGAACTGGTTCACATCGACTTGGGTAAAATAATTCTCATTAGATCAATTGATAGGAACGCTCCTCAGAAAAGGTGACGCTTTGTAAACAGCAGATTATTGTGCTGTGTGTGTTAAAATATGATCAAGCTTTTGAGTGATTTGTGATTTAACAGCTGTAGCGCTGCACAGACGGTGTGAGCGGTGGTACAGCAGGCCTCTTAACCAGTCCCTCTAACTCCTCGCCATGCTGCTGGTCTTCAGGTGTGGCGTTCGAGCAGGGGAAGATTCTCCCGACTCCCGAGACCGTCCCCTTCAGACTGTCCAGAGACATCGTGGACGGGATGGGCGTCACTGGAGTGGAGGGGGTGTTCAGGAGGTCAGGAAGCGACAGCGGGGGCACCATGATAGTGCTCTTGATATTATATCTGATATATATCTCCTAATGATTCCTGACTGTTCTGAAGGGTTGTTGTCATGTGGGATTACGATGAGTCTAAATGAGCGTTGTCTTGCTTTTCACACCAGTTGTTTCTCGTTTGTGATATATCTTGGTACATAACGATGAAGCCTGCGTGTTTTATCCCATTACATAC
>CAAKHG010038714.1:0-11818 GCA_901007715.1 Dactylopterus volitans | reverse complement strand
ATGGAGTCTGTGCATGTGTGTGTGTGTGTGTGCGTGCGCGCGCGAGTGTGCACGAGTGTGTGTGAGCAGTTGCCCTGCCTGAAGAGTCCGGGGACACAATGCACAAATGAGAGTGAGAAGGAAAGACAAAGAAGGAAATGCAAGCAGACGGAGAGAAAAAGCGAGCAGGCGGCTGTTGAAGTGTGTATGTAAAACCTCGGACTGTTAAACTGACGGACGGACGGACGGAGCAGCAGCACGCAAACTGACTCCAGATTTGCCCCTCGCAAGTTTTGCCATCCATCCAGCAGCGGCTCTGTCACTCTTTATTTTTTTTTCCTCCTTTTCTTCTTTCCATATATTCACTCCCTTCTTCCTCTCTCTTTATGCGATAGCCACCGAAGCCCCCTGAGCTGGGATTAATCCGTTTTGCAGAAATTGTTCGGGGGCATGAGAGAAAGATTCCGGTGGTATAATAATGACAAAACTCCCTGATTTCACTGCAGGTGATCTGTCGATGCTCGGATATTATGATCCTCTCTGGGACATGGTTTTATTTGATCTGGCTGTTTATGACGGATGACATTGAAACCGGAACCTCTCCGAGCGAAGTGCCGCCAGAGAATCTATCTTGAGAGACGTAATGTGTGAATAAATGCTTACGTTACACACACCATTAACACATTTTCAAGGGTTTTTACACGCACGCGCGCGCGCACACGCACACACACACACACACACACACACACACACACACACACACACAGAGTGACTAAGGCTGCAAAAATAATGTATTTCCCTCGATGTAGAATATTATCTTCCATTATATAAACCTTGGAATATTGCAAAATATAATAAAAATGTAAGTTTGTTCTCTCCATTACTCTAAAGTTTATGCAAGAGGAGACTGTGCTTTTATATTGGTGTGTGTGTGTGTGCGCGGAGGGCAATTATTTGCTCATTTTAATAAGACAATTTTAATCTTATTCATTAAAAAAAATGACACCAGGCCTTCTTATTAAAAAAGGCAAAGTAATATCACCCTAAACTGACTTTCTGGCGGAGTTGTTTCCACTGGCTTTGTGGTCGGGAGCGGCCTCGGACTCGGGCGAACACCGCTGAATAAAGTCTGGTGAAACCTTTTTTTTTTTTTTTTTAAATCACTTTGATGTACAAATTCCAAAACATTGGTAAATGTGTGTGTGTGCACAGGTGTTTGTAGCATAATTTATTAATGATTTCATAAAATATGGAGCTCTATATTTACTGCATATTTCAAAGGAAGTGAATATCAAATTTACTTATTATCTATGTTTAAATGATAAACCCGTAATATTGGAAGAGATTTCCAGGGGGAAAAAAAAACAAAAAACTGATCAACGGCCTGAGGTATGCATTGAGTTTATGTACAAAACAGTATAAGTACAAGTGTACAAGTTCCAGACATGAGTCAATTTTAATACCTCTAGTAACCCCCTTGAAAACAAGATGATACATTTCAAGGGGCCTATCCCAAGATAGTAATAATACATTTCTGAATGAACTACCTTTTAAATTTCAAATGATTTTGGGTGCTGATATATCAGGGACTATGTCAAGAATCACCTCCAAACTGTTCATTTTTGCAGCCAATAGGGCAGTTTAATCCGGCATTAATTCTAGGTAAACATGACTATGCAGGAGAATAATATGAGCAGGAAATGATGAGAATTCCTCCACAAGAGTATGCAAATGATCATAAAAACACTCACAAGCATGTATTTTGTGTTGTCAGTATGAAACAAACATTTTCTTTTTATTTCCCTCCCGGTGGGCTGCTCTGCGACGATGATGAGGACGATGATCAGGATTATCGTCACGACTGCTGCGCCACACGTTTCGCATCGCACCAGGTGAAAAGCGAGCAGCGCTTGCAAGTAATGGAAAGAGCTTTGTCATCATTTCCCCGCATGTCCAGTTGGATTTAGATCTGGAGCAAGATCTGCTGCACGCCGCTTGACTTGTGCTGATTTCCTAACAGGATTGGAACCATCTCCCACGAGTTGTTTCATTATGTGAGAGCTCTGCATGGCCATAATGACCGGGGCCATTTTACAAGCTGTTCCCTACAGTGCAAAGGCTTACTCCGAAACCGCACAGCCTCCATGTACACAGTGGTTTTAATGAACAACAACATAAAGTTAAACACCTTCCATGACCTCACCAATCACGCCTGTGGAGTTGAAAGGTTTCTCAAGAAAGTTTCTAGTTATGTCACTGCAGCAGACGGCGGGCTTGGCCGGGGCTTTTTGAGCACTACCTTTAGATTATTATTTGCACCACTTCTCAGATTTCAAGCTCCAGTAAATGCGAGGGAATAGTTCACAGCGGAGGAGAATATTTAGGTGCAAACGTTACGTAATTGTCGTATGGTTATCCTGTCTGCTGCGGATCTGCTGACACTTTCCACACATGAGCTACATATTTTAGTAAACAAAGAGACTGTTTGATAATCAGGAGGGTTTTTCTTTTTTTTTTTTATTTGGGTGGAGTATCACTTAAATGACGTTTGGGGCTTGTCAACACTGGAATGGGCCACTCCTGCTCCTAAAACTCCCTCTATTGTAGTAGCTTGCTTAGATAATAAAAAGTGAGTCACCTAATCAGTATTTGTGATCTGTTTATGGTTGCCTGTGTGATTCAAACAAATTACAGATAGCACACCTTGGTAAATGATGCACATAATGTGCACCACAAAGACAGGGAGGCTCGCCGATTTTTGCCATAGACGCATGTAACGCTCTCACCACGATGACAGTCTTAAAACGACACAGTTTTTTTTCCGTCTTATATATATATTTTTTTTTAGCTGAAATATGACCCAAATCATTTCTCAGTGTGAAGAGTAGCTGCCAAATAGCTCTGAGACCGTGGCTATTTAAGAAGCCTGTCAGCTTTAAAAAAAAAAAAAAAAAAAGAAAGAGATAAGTCACGGCTTAAGTTTTTCGGTTATCTAACCAATCAGAGACGGCCAAAGCTAGAAGTGGGAATTCATGAACGCCAATCAGAAACACTGGACCGCTCACACTCTCACCTTGGCTCACCTAAACTAATAACACTCTGGCAGATATTGCCTTGGCTTATCCACAGGTTCCAAAGGCCAGGTTATGATTCTCATGCTAACGTTAGCCTGAGTTCCAGAACTTGCACGCAGGGGCTTTCAGCGACAGCGCTCGCAAGGTATGAATGGAATTCAGCGCCTGATGCGACATGGCCGGCTCTGTGAACCTGCGCCGTTGCAGCTCAATCACGGACGCAGAAACGTGTTTCATCTGTTGCTCGCGGCAAACCAGAGATTCAGTTGGAAATAGAGCCCATCTCTATCTGCCGGTTTACGCTTAAGGCTGATGTCCGAGGCCGCCTCGCTGCGCTAGCTCTCCCCTCCATGCAGACATCCATTCGGATCTGTGGCGACCCCCATCTGCTCTTCCGTCTTCCGGCCTTTTATCCGGAAAGCCAAGGGATACTGACAGCGCCGCATTCCCACTTTGAACAGGCATACATAAAGAGTTACTATCACCCTGGCCTCAAATGAGCCTTAAAAATTCTCAGGGTCTAACATTTCACCAACCGCAGGTGTGATTTCTCCCCAACAGCCATCTTGTCGCTGCCGATGGCCTAAGTGGGAGCATCATGTTAACTTCAGGGAGGACGTTCAGTTCCATCCGGGGGATTAAGCCTCGCTATCATCCGAATCTTCCTTTGTCAGAACCGGACCTCCTGCTGCTCAGATGAATAAGCCCCCTCAGCTACTTCCATCTCCAGTGTTCCGCAGAGCTGTTATGGAATATAATTCAGATGTTTTTGCTCTCCCCTCATCTCCGCTGCACAAGCTCGACTCTGGTTGGCTAAAAAAAAAAACCCAATACTGATAGACTCAGATAAGATTTGCTTCAACAAAAGTTCAGTTTTTTCGTGTTCTTTTCTCTCTTTTTTTTTGCCAGTTCTTAGAAAAAATAAATGTACCCAACTTACCTTGTGTTGGTTATGACAAACATCAGCCTGCCATGAAAACATCTGCCTCGAGACAGCTTTCATGGTACTCAAAGACACTTTGAAAATTCAAATATGGGGCAAAACTTATTAAAAAGAATAGTCATTATATGTTTAAGCACATGCTAAGTACAGATATATGGCACTAAAGCCAAAAGACATTATAAATTATATATAGAATGCTTGAGAGATGTCATTTAATATAGAGAAAGTCACAGTTATTTAACGCCCCAGAGCTTACTTATGTTATCCAGTCTAACTGTGTCTTACTATTGTTTAAATTATTGAGTATCATAAAAAAAACATTAAGAAGTATTATTAGTGGTATATTTCCAAAGATGGCCATGCTGGACCATTAAGCAAACATGAAGTCCGTCAGCGTAGTTTAATGAGAGTTGTACCAGCCCTCTATGAAACATGGTCATAATTTTAATATGGAGGACAAATTATGGACATTATTTCACCAAACCTTTCGTGTCATTTTCCATTTTTTTACAGCATTTTGCTTGAATTTGTTAGGTGCAAAACTATTCTTTGGACATGTTTTGACAAATTCTAGACCAAAAAAAAAAAAAAAGTATTTAATACCTATTAAGTAAAGACATGCAACTCTCTAAATATGCTGACTCAAAAGCTGTTGTTCTCACAGGGATTATGCAAACTGCTGATTACCGGAGTATAGTTTGTTATTATGTATATTCTCACTTTTCATCATCCTCTTTGTATTCTCTGATTAAGGTCAGGGAGATCCAAAGCTTGGCAACAAGGATGAAAACGGCACTGATCGAAGGCTGCAAAGAACTCTTTTGTTTTTCCAGACGGCAGAGTCAAAGGATTTTCATTCTGTTTGACCTTGTTATTAGCTAAATATATGCTGCTGTGAATGCTGAACATTATTGCACCTGACATTTGAGCCTTGGGGGCTACGGTTGTGTTTTTGCGTGTTTCAGTTCCTTTATAAAACATACTTTATCAGACTTTTTTTCTTCGGATTTTTACCACATTCCCTCCTCGGTATTCATTGTTCCTCTGCTCCGGTATCAACAGCCCACATTTCAATGCTCAGGCGTCACCACCGACACTGTTATGTTTGAAAAGCCCGGCATTCTGTCTGCACCCGCCACGCATGTGTCATGATTTGGATTTGCAATACTGTTTCCTCGGTTGCAGTTCTAGGTTGTAATGATAACAGGGCGATGAGAGAAATAATCACTCCGACATGAGTGCTGCGCCGGGGCGATATATCATAGATCAAATTTGATACACTTGCAGAAATGTACATGGATCAGCCGTGCCATTATGACCACTGACGGGCCAAGTGAATAACACTAATTTTCTGGTTACCATGGCACCTGTGAGTGGGTGAGATATATCAGGCAGCAAGTGAACATTTTGTCCTTAAAGTTGATGTGTTGCAGCAGTAATAACGGGGCCGCACGTCAGGATTTGAGCGACTTTGACAAGGGCCGAATTGTGATGTGGGGTGTTCCTGGTCGGCAGCGGTCAGGACCTATCAAAATAGGTCCAAGGAAGGGAAAACCGTGAGCCGGAGACAGGGTTAATGGATGGCAAAGGCTCACTGACGCACGTGGGGAGTGAAGGCTGCGCCTCACAGGCCGGGCTATAGTCCGATCCAACAGACGAGCTCCCGTACCTCAAATTGCTAAAAAAAAAACAAACAAACAAAAAAGTTAATGCTGATTCTGATAAAGAGATGTAAGGATACATGGTGCATCGTAGTTTGTTCCATATGAGGCTAACAGGAGAAGGCGCCCTGGTCTGATAAATCACATTTTCTTTAACATCATGTGGACGGCCGAGTGTGTGTGCTTTTCTTACCTGGGGAACACATGGCACCAGGATGCAGAATGGGAAGAAGGCAAGTCTGCGGAGGCAGTTTGATGCTTTGGGCAAAGTCCTGATAGGAATCCGCGGATCCTGCCATTCATGTGGATGCCACTTTGACAGCAGTAGCACCTACCAAAGCATTGCAGCACACCATGTCCACCCTTTCATGGGAAAAGTATTCCTTGACGGCAGTGGGCTCTTCTGGTGGCGGTAATGCTCCCTCCCACGAAGCAGCAATGGTTCAGGGGTGGTTTGAGGAACACAACAACATTCCCCAGATCTCAATCCAATTGAGCGTCTGCGGGATGCGGTGGACAAACAAGTCCGATTCCATGGAGGCCCCTCCTCACAGTTTACAGGACTTAAGTAAGCCAGGTAACACCACACGCCCCGGCGGCTCAGAACTGTTTTGTTTGCAAAAGGGGGGCCTACACAACATTAGGTTGGTGGTCATAATTATATGGCTGGTGCGTGTATCGGATGGTGTAGACAGTTAATGTATTATGCCAGAGGTGTTAGCTTGGTGGTCTGAGAATTGACTTCAGATTCATTACACTGTTGGGACCAAGGTGTGCGATACTGAGGCTACACATTTTTCCATTTAACAATTCCAGGAGAGACTAATTGAGCCTAATATCAAATACATGCCACAGCAATCTGCACGATGCATTTGAATACAACTAAACTAAAAGGCTAAATTGCTCTCAGATGATAGCTGAGGGGCCCTGAGACTTCATTTTTGCCGGTTTCACCTCCCGTGAACCTGCGTGCAACCAGAGCCCTCTGAGCCCTGCGATTGGTCATTACAGCTCGGACTGCAAACGCAAACCAGGATGTCCCTCGCCGACAGAGGTCTGAATATTCATATACAGAAATCTTGAAGTATCTGCATCTTTTTGCATAGAGATTACTGCCGTGCTGAGGAGGGTTGACGATCAAAGAGTGAAGGGTGTGCACTCTTTGGCTCTCAACACGTTTCAGCTATGCTACTTTCAAATTTGGGTCCTTAAAATTTGACACTTAACTGGGGCAATGGCACGACACACCAGAGAAAGCAAGGGGATGGTGCCTTGAAGAGAGAGTTAACCACATGTATGGATCACGTTCTTAAAGAAGAAATGACGGGTATTCAACAGGAATTAAAAAGTTTGCTGGATAACTAAGGCCAGCGTTCTGGCAGCTCGATATGTCTTCATGAGCAAGGTAATTGCACAATATTACCTTTTGTACCTCCTGTTCCCACTTGCATGAAACAACTTTTTGACCAACGGCCAAACGTTAGCAGCCAAAAAGGAGAGGAAAGTATCCAGTGGCTTTGATAATGCCTTTCTGAAGGAAATGGGCGAGGAAAAATTCAAACGGAGATCATTAGGAGGCTTTTGTTGAAGACGCGTAGCAGGTGTGCTGTTTCTCGAATGGGACTCTTTCCTCAGTGGCCCGTCCAAAGCCACGCGCGCTCACGTGGCTGGTGGATCAGGGTAGTGTGTGTGTGTGTGTGTGTGCGTGCGTGCGTGCCTGGAGGGTGCACCGTTGCCTTTGTTGTCCAAAGATTCTTACCTTTGGCTTTGGCAGCATTTGAAAAAAGGAGTGACAAAAGCTCGTAGCGGCTCCCTCCCCAACCGTGGTGGGAGAGAGACTCTCCCAACACAGTCTGGTTCCTCGAGTCCAGCTAACGAGGGCACGGTTGATATTTATGTCTCGCACTTCCTGCCTAAACTGCTCTTTGATTATTTTGGCACCATGGCCACATCCAAAAAAAAAACCAAACAAACATTATTGACTGACGATTTAAGACAGTCTGATACCGACAGAGACGATTAGCCATATGTTCACAGTATATGAACTGGCGTGTCATGAATGGAGAAATGATCATCAATCCCATCTGCTGATTAATCTTTCAATGGTGTTGGCCCAGATTTCATCTGCCCGGAGGTTATATAGGTAGTGATACCAGATAAGAGTTATCATCATATTATATAAGTCATCCTCGAGTCCACCTGAAAGGGATTTTGAGAAAATTAGATCAGACCAGAAACGCCAAGGATGTTACGGTGGAAAAAAAAAAAAAAGGCTTTTCATCTCATGTTAAATCATATTTCGGCTCCACTCTGCCCCAGTCTTGCGTCAAAATCCATTTTTGTCTTCAAATATATTTCAACAGCCTCTCCTTTGACAAAATAATGAAATTAAATGTGCTAATGTCCTGCTACGACCACTTGTATCCCCAGAAGCTGTCTCCCTCAGCAATACTGCTCGTCGCCGCTTTAAGATACATGTGCAGATGGGGATCCACCACCCGCCCCCGTTGTTTCGGCTTCTTTCATTGCCATTAATAAAATGGCCCGGCCGTCATCAGTTACTTCTCGTGACATGATAACCCTCCACCTGAGGTCCACCATGATGTGCTCTGCCCAATCGGACAGAGGTGAAGGGTTTCCTCAGATGGCTGCTTTAGTTAAGCTGTCACTGGTGAGTGTTTCCAGGAGCAATATGTTCTTGTTATCTTTCTTTTTTTTGTCGTGGGTTAATTATATTTCTGAGAGATTGAATTTTCTAATTTCCTTTTTTTTCCAAAATGTACGTTTTTTTTTCTCCAAACACATCATACATATTGACCCACATAAAATCACGTTGTTAATCAATAATGCATATCGTAATTCCAAATCAATTTCCGTGGAGGCTCATCCACTATCATGTTCCACATATTAAAGTAACTTCATTTATGATGAGCGTGATGCTCTGGACCGCTATGGCTGCCAGCGTGGACCTCCGGCTGCTCACGGTTATAAATTGGTGAAAAAGTGCAAGCATTATCGATTCACGGGCAAATCACTGCAGCTCTGGTTGCACCTGCCCCTTTAAAGGTCTGTGCACGGCCCCGGCGTAAAGTTATGAGCGTGATCATCCCATCCTTGTATAATGAGGCTGTAAAAGATTGATTTACATTTGAAATGCTTGCGAACACTGGAGTAAACATATTTGCATATGGTGAATTTATGGACTCATTTTTTTTTTTTAATACCAGTGTGACTATGCAAGAGTTTGGCGTGAAATACTGCCAAGTAAAGATGGTCAAATAAACAGCTGACTTTACTGTACCTTGAGTGCTTTTTTTTTTTTTTTTGAAACTGCTTGTAATATAATTTTATGTGAAGCATCACCAGCTGCTCGATTCCTCTTAAACCTGATGCGCTGCGATACTTTTATTCAAACTTGCTCGCATCGGGATCGCACAAGATAACGATTCGTGACGACATGCTGTTGCCGAGCTAATGAGCCTCTAATGCCCTGTTGAAAAACTTTTTTTTTTTTTTTTTTTTTAAACACAAAAAAACATTGTTTTCAGCAGTGGTGAGACACTGAATCAAAGCATCTTTCATTGAGAAGTTGAAGGAACCCGCTGGATTTTGTTTGGACGAGCACGTCAGCGATCTAAAACCTCTGCTGTTTATGTTTTCATTGGGTTCCTGGTGCACACATGAATGCCACAAGCTCAGTAGGGAGTGATATCCATTTATTTTGGCTGCCTGCGGAGCACGGTAACGCAAACCGACGGCGGGAGGCGGAAATGCAACATGAGCCAGCGGTGTACCAGTGAGCGCGAGGAGGACAACAAACTGGTGAAAATAAGTTTCTAAGACGTCTCTCGTGAGGTTTCGCGATGTAGGAAACGCATTAATCATGTTTCTTGTGCCTGAGGGAGACACAAGACAAGGGTTTTGGTGAGAAACGTCAATAAAATATTTAAAAACCCACAGCATGCATCTAATACGGTTTAGCTTCCCACTGTGTCAGAAAACAGAGTGACGGCTCTACGTTTAAACGCTGTGCAGCGAATTCTATTAAGATCTCAGATTAAATTTGCATAGGGTGAATGAGATTAAATCGCGTGTCAGTCGCCCCGATTTTAGAAGCATCTGATAAATTAAGGAGACAAAAAAAAAGTTTTTTTTTTATCTGTTGAATTTCCGTTAGCTTTCATGTCCCTGATATGGAGTAAACGTGTGAATAAATTCAAACTTTTTAAAATGTTTGGGTGGCTGGTTTGGGTGGGTGAATGTGTCGAGTCATGTTTAATAAATATTGAAGCAAATATGTAGCACAGGTGACATCAGCGCTCTAAAAAATTGAGGCCAAACATCTCGATCGCCCCCTGGTGGCTAGCTGTTGTACTGCCTAAAAAAAAAATCCCGTCATGTTTGTTAGAAAGTACAAATCAAATATTTTTTCCCCTAAATGTGGATCCTTTTAGGTAAGTTTAGGTTTTAATTAATTTTTAATGCAATAGCATGTGGATGGCATGTCATAATTGACACCCGCTGTGAGGGAGGTGCCTGTAATTATCATTTCTATTTATATTGTTGAATAGACTTCTGGCTATGGATTGTAAATAAAAAGGTCAAGCTGGGAGGTAACGTTAACATTACATAATAAGAATTGTCTGTTCTGATAATAACAGAGTGTGCAAGATGGTGGCACATGCAGGCAAAGTTGGCTTCTTTTTTTTTTTTTTTTTGCCAATCGCGGCAGATCGTCCAGACATATTCGTCATTACTCCATAAAGTTATAACAATTTCAGTTTAGCAAAATTTGTCTCAGTCCAATATCAAGTAGCACAGGGTCAATGTTGCCGATACCAACAACTTTTAAAATTGATAAACGGGACATTTTGTCAAACAGAAACACAAGTATTTCAGATCTCAGTGTTATATATCTTGAAGTGACCGTGCAAACAATGAAACACACACAGACACACACACACACACACTGTCCTCAGACATGCGCTTTTTTTTCCTCCTCCCTCCCCCACCTTGACATCAAAAATCTAAAACTTCTGAATAAAAATCTACATTTCGTGTTGTTGCCGTCACAATCAGAACGGGGGTGAAATACAAATATGAATGAACCAAATCAATGAACCAAATCAGAAATACTTTATTCATCCCTTATCATCCCACATTTCCAAAAGGGGCCTTTGCTAAAGTTTTGCGGCGGGCATTTTTCCCTGCGTCAAACTGCGCCAAACGATGCGCCAGACCCCCGCGGCCGCGCGCCGCTTTTAGAGCGCCTGTCCCTTTAAGAGCCAGTCTTCGGATGGCTTCTTGATATTAATAGAGCTGCTGTGTCTTCCTCCTGTGACGTAATGCCCACAGCCCACAGAGAGAGAGAGAGAGACAGGCGGAGAGGTCCTGTCACTGCAAAGCGATAACACTCGTCTGACCCAAAAAAAAAAAAAAAAAAATAACAATATGCATCTGTATGTGCACGTATGTAGCAGATAAACGAGCTGTCCGGCCAGCGAATCGGGGCCGCCGAGTAACGAGCTGTGAAATCGGAATATCGCAACAAAAAGAAAAAAAAAAGAGAGAGAAAAAAAAACTCATTCACTAATCAGCCGCTGTTAGTTAGCATAGTTGCTAACTAGTAGCCTCGCCTGCCTGTCTTCCCCCTCTCAGAGCAGAAAGCGAAGGAAGAAACAGGGAAAAAAAAAAGAAACAGAAAAGGGACAGCCAAGACACAGTCACCCCGTCCGACAGCATCAACAAACAACCAAAGAAAAAAAAAAAAAAAAAAAAGAAAAGCCCCACAAAGAGACGAAGCAACCAGCCAGCCAGCCACCATCTTAACAGGGCTGCTCAAAGAGGCACACACAAGAGAAAAGGGGGCTCATGCTTATTTTGATCAACAGGTAAGCAGCACCAAAGGAAAACACACACACACTCACACACACACGTGTAGAGCCCTCTACTCGCTGCAGTGACATTGTAAAAAAAAAAAAAATTAAATATATATATCGCAACCAAAAAAAAAAAATTTCGACGCTCAGCCGGAGTTGGCGAAATATGTGTGTGTGTGTGTGTGTGTGAGGTTGATCAGCATTACAGGGAATGGCTTGAAAAGGAATGATGCAAGTTTATCTGCTATAGGAAGCTGTGAGCTAGACACGCTGATGGATCAT
>CAAKHG010038712.1:0-14530 GCA_901007715.1 Dactylopterus volitans | reverse complement strand
GCGCAGATGTCCTCAGCCTCTTCCTACACAGCCTCACCCCTCCTCCTCCTGAGGAGATGCGCTGGTGTCTGAGGCTCAGCGCTGGTGTCTGAGGAGACGTGCTGGTGTCTGAGGCTCAGCGCTGGTGTCTGAGGAGACGTGCTGGTGTCTGAGGCTCAGCGCTGGTGTCTGAGGAGACGTGCTGGTGTCTGAGGCTCAGTGCTGGTGTCTGAGGAGACGTGCTGGTGTGAGGAGAAGCGCTGGTGTCTGAGGAGACGTGCTGGTGTATGAGGCTCAGCGCTGGTGTATGAGGAGACGTGCTGGTGTCTGAGGAGACGCGCTGGTGTCTGAGGAGACGTGCTGGTGTATGAGGAGAAGCGCTGGTGTCTGAGGAGACGTGCTGGTGTCTGAGGAGAAGCGCTGGTGTCTGAGGAGACGTGCTGGTGTCTGAGGCTCAGCGCTGGTGTATGAGGAGAAGCGCTGGTGTCTGAGGAGAAGCGCTGGTGTCTGAGGAGAAGCGCTGGTGTCTGAGGAGAAGCGCTGGTGTCTGAGGAGAAGCGCTGGTGTATGAGGAGACGCGCTGGTGTATGAGGAGACGTGCTGGTGTCTGAGGAGACTCGCTGGTGTATGAGGAGACGTGCTGGTGTCTGAGGAGAAGCGCTGGTGTCTGAGGAGAAACGCTGGTGTCTGAGGCTCAGCGCTGGTGTCTGAGGAGACGTGCTGGTGTGAGGAGAAGCGCTGGTGTCTGAGGAGACGTGCTGTTGTGAGGAGAAGCGCTGGTGTCTGAGGAGAAGCGCTGGTGTCTGAGGAGACGTGCTGGTGTCTGAGGCTCAGCGCTGGTGTATGAGGAGAAGCGCTGGTGTATGAGGAGAAGCGCTGGTGTATGAGGAGAAGCGCTGGTGTCTGAGGCTCAGCGCTGGTGTCTGAGGAGACGTGCTGGTGTCTGAGGAGACGTGCTGGTGTGAGGAGAAGCGCTGGTGTCTGAGGAGAAGCGCTGGTGTCTGAGGAGACTCGCTGGTGTCTGAGGAGACTCGCTGGTGTCTGAGGCTCAGCGCTGGTGTCTGAGGAGACTCGCTGGTGTATGAGGAGACGTGCTGGTCTGAGGCTCAGCGCTGGTGTCTGAGGAGACGTGCTGGTGTCTGAGGCTCAGCGCTGGTGTATGAGGAGACGTGCTGGTGTCTGAGGAGACTCGCTGGTGTATGAGGAGACGTGCTGGTCTGAGGCTCAGCGCGACTGCAGGCAGCGTCACACAGATCTTGTTCGTGTGAGGAATCCAGCTGAGAACCAAGAGGTGAGGTTTAACCTGCAGAACAGCACACACGTGCAGGACGCCTGGATCTGCCTGTGCAGGGAATCCTGGAAGTGGTGGGACGGCAGCAGGCCCACGTTCACACAGTCAACACGCCGAAACGGCCCAACAACATGTGCAACTCTCAGGCTCGCGTGGATGGAAACGGGAGCTGGAACGACTGGAGCTGGAACACCGACCTCGACTTTCTCTGCCAAAGCAAATCATGACTCCCTTTGGCTTCTGAGGGACATTTAAACACCAAAGTCTGGTGTTGGTGTGACCCTCAAACACGCCGACCTCGGCCCAGGCCCTGACCTGTGGACGCAAATATTACACACACGCTTACACAGCTCATATTTCTTTGATATTCGCCTGTGTTCATTACTCTGACAGTTTATGACTGTTTTGTTCTCTACCTGCAACTTCTCAAGAGTCAAAACACCTTCAATCCCAGCTGATAAACGGTGAAAGGGTGTGTGTACAGCTCACAGCAACATTGCCATGAATGATGGCATATTCAAGCATCTGTGTCCTCCCTGCCAGGCTGCTGGCTGCGTCCGTTTTGTTGTGCACAGGCAGGTCACTTTGATTTGCTTTCTCCCTTTTTGAGTTGACACTTTGCAGCCCCGCAAACGTCATTTCAACAAAGGATGATTTTGGTGTCACTTTTGCAAAACATGGCAGCAGAATTATGCTACATTTTCATCTTCACATTTATTCAGTATTTAAAAACCAAAGACACATCAAAGAAATGGATGATAAATTGTAAAGCGAAGGGCTCCGGGGCCTCCGGGGCCTTGAGGGCCTCCGGGGCCTCCGGGGCCTCCGGGGCCTTCGGGGCCTTCGGGGCCGTGGGTGTGTGCTCGCCTTGCCACTGAAGCACACTGCTGTCCCACAACCCTCCTGGCAAGGTCCCCCCTGAGCCTCCGCCACTCCAACCCCCCGGATGGAGCCCGGACGCACAGAGGCCTTGGCAGTACCCGAGGGGACGATAGCTGCCTCCACCCCCACAGCCAACGGCGGCGAGCTGGTCATGCCACCATAGGGCCCATCCCCCCGGCACCAGGCCCGGGCCCAACCACCGGGGCCAGACGGACCCCCGGCACGGCCAGCAGGCCGGAGAGGGCGGCCCGGCCGCCCGACAGAAGAAGGGAAGGGGAAAAGGGGGAGGCAAGGCGGCGGAGGTGGACGAGAGGGAGGAGGCGCAGCAGAGGAGAGAAGAGGAAAAGCCCGAGTGCCCGTCAGCCCAACCCGCCGAGGCCCGCAGGGCCACCCAGGAAGAGCCGGCAGTGGCCCCAACAGGCCCCGGGGCGGAGAATCGACCCCACAGCCGCAGCGGACACGGGCAGGGCGCCGCAGGGAATCAGCACGCCAAGGGGTGGCGGTTGGACGGGCAGAACCTTCTGGGCGAGGAGAAGAAAGCCACCTCTAATGCATGCTTAGGGTGTTGTGGGGCAGGTACCACCGAGCTGTCTCTAAATGTGGAGGGTGGTAATGAAAAGATCAGCGTAGGCCGTAACTGTCACATTAACAGGAGTAAAGGTACAGTGTGGGTACATGTACTGCATGTGCAGGGATGGCATTCGCTAGCAGGCAAGCTCAAGGTGCAGACTGAGATTTAGTGAGACAATAAATGCTGCCCATTTGTTTTCATAGTGCGTGAATTGGTTTGCATCATTTCTATTGGCTGATTAGAACTGTCTTTATATTCAAATGTGATGTATATCAAGGAGAGATGCGACCCCCTACTGGCCCTCCTACAATGACACCTCACTCATTGTGCGTACATTTCCTCATCGTGGTCAGTAAGCCTGGTCGACACAAGGGTGGTCGACACAATTGAAAAACAGTGAAAAAAGAGTCAAAGTGCTCCATCACTCAGTCAGATTTGATTTATTTTTTTGTAAAAACAAAAAAAAAAGATGGACGATCAGAGGCTTTGTAGCATGAACATTTGTGCTCATCAAACACAGGAAATTGAAAATAAAGGCATTTCAATAAAAGCCTGACCTCCTCAGGCTGGCTAATCCAATGGCATGGCCTGAGAAAATATGTTATTCATTAAGTTTTGGCGAGTCAACTCCAGAGCAAAAATCTAATTTAATAGTCTTTGAAGTGAAGTTTTGTTGATGCCAATACATTTAAAGTTTCTCGTCATTTGTCATGAGATATAACATTTGATGTGTCCTGCAGGGTGGTAGGAAAACTGGAAATAATAGAGGATTGATAAGGATAGACAGAAAAATCTTGGTTGGGCCAGAAAATTGAAATATTTGATCATATTTGAAAGTAAATCATTCAACTTTAAACAAATAAAACAAGTCACATTTTCATACATCAATTAAAAAAAACAAACATGTATTTTGACAAACATAGAAAAGCATAATAAAGAATTAAAAAATGTTTTTTTTTTAATTTATCATGAAATTAATGAATTGTAAAATACCAGTTTTCTTCTGTACCTGCTGGCATGGACCTGCACGTACGCTGGACTGTGGAAATGTCGGTAGCATCAAGGGAGGACCGATATGCATAAAAAGCATTACAGTCACACATTTTCTTATTGTCGCTTATTATTGCCACTTTATGGTCATTAATAGGTACTAAATAGACTAACTGAAAAGTTAGTTGAATAAAGATCTTTAGTTAGACTTTTAGACTTTCAAAGCCGCGCTGCTGACAAACATGGACGTGGGAAACCAAATGAGCTTCTTTGGTCATATGTCAAAGGACCACTGGTAACCAAATCTGTTCACTGCTGGTCGAGTTTTGCATGAAATGACATGAAAAAGTGACACAAATCTGCATAAAGGTGTGTAACACACAGCGTACCGAGCGCACCACCTCCGAGGTCCAAACTTCCAGCGTTGGGTGTGGAAGGTCTGATCAGCCCCGGAGGTAAGACGACGATGCTGAACATTTATGAAACACTTGGGGACATGGGACCATTATTACTGCAATCAATCAAAACTGCTCAATGTAAAGTTTTCACCGTCGACTACGTGTTATGTAACCATTTTGTTTTAGCCTGTTAAGCATCACGTTCGTTGTTCTGGATTCCAGTTAAATGGTGGGGTTGAGCAGCACCATCCCTTCCATTGGTAAGCACCGTTCCTCACTTACTGGAGTCATCAGTCATTTCATGTGAATGAATGGTTGTAAAAACCCAGTTGCTCCTTTCACAGGGATTCTGCTTTGGTTCCTGAGACCAGCTGCACAGCTGAGTGAGTAACCCTTCAAAGCAAACACAGTTTCACAACCTTCGCACTGTGATACATGTTTTCCTTTGTTATCATTCATGCTTAACAACTGGTAAAAATGTGGAATATTGAGAGGATGATGGGAGCCATACTCATGCAAAGGCTCTTATTCCGAATTATATTTGTAGTAGTCTTTTGATGCTGAGTGAGAAAATCAATATCAGGATTAAGAAAAAAAACAAAAAAAACCCCAAACCTTTCTGGGCTGCAATAAAACTTCATGGGCTAGTGGAGCTCAGCATCTCCTAATTACTCGATACCATTGGAATGCAGTTCCGTTTGTATATTAGTGTATTCAGGTCTTTTAAAATAAAGGTTAGGGTCAAGGTGAGGAGGGCTGATGAAACGTTAAAGATATAAATATTTCCGCATTCACTTGCCAAAAAAAATGCAAATGAGAATCCTTTGGCCACCAAGCTAATACTGCGCTGTGACAGTACTCATCTAGAGATACGTTATCATGTGAATGTTATTCTAGCTCTATGACAATAATCTAAAGATGCACGCTCCCAATGAAAAAGTTAAGGGACAGAATCCTATCCCTGCATTTCATTCAAAAATGTATTGCAAAATTTCTATGAAGTTAATATGTTGATTCAGCAGTTTGAATTATTTAAATCAAGCGGGTGATATTTACATT
This sequence comes from Dactylopterus volitans, assembly GCA_901007715.1. NCBI lineage: Eukaryota > Metazoa > Chordata > Actinopteri > Syngnathiformes > Dactylopteridae > Dactylopterus > Dactylopterus volitans. The sequence goes on along the minus strand of CAAKHG010038712.1, from coordinate 9,360 downwards.
TCTGCAATCTGTGTTTTCCCGATGAGCGTTTCTGCGCTGAGTCACTGAGGAGGGACAGTAGCACTGGAGGTGGTCAGTTTCAAAGCACCTGACGACTGTTCGGAGGAACTGTCCGTTATCTTATGACATATAGAAAGAAGGTAGATAAACCGTCTCCCCCCTATGTAGCACCTCAGCGATACCACCTTGTCAAACGCTTCATGACCTGGTACGAGGCCCAGAACTTCTGCAGGGTGATGTACACCGACTTGGCCACTGTGAACAGCATGTCCGACAAAAACAAGCTGGTCGGAGCGCTGGGCAGCGGCGCCACAGACAGCTGGATCGGGCTTCGGAACGGAAACGCTGACAGGTGGATGTGGTCTGATGGCAGTGGCAGAGCACACTTCACCAGGTGGGCAGAGGGTGAACCCAACAATGTCGGAGGCCATGAGCGTTGCACTGAGATGTCCGAGATGGGAGAGTGGATCGACATATCGTGTGGCGAACAGAAGGGTTTTGTGTGTTATGAACGTGAGTAAAAAAAACATGGCAACATTACCAACATTCTAACTGAAGGACTGAAAGTTGCTTTCAATCCAGAATAGATTAACAGGCCCTCAATGTCTTGTACGGTAAATTATTTTAACAATTTTTGTTCCCAGTTATTATACAACCTTGTTCCCCAAGAAAGTTGGAACACCGTGTAAAATGTAAATGGAAACAGAACTTGGTGATTTGCTTTTAAAAAGAGCTGAAAAATTACATATCAAGTGGTGAATCTGAGAAGTTTCATTGTTTTGTGAACATTTTATGCCAATTTGGAATTTGATGCCAGCAACATGTTTTAGAAAAATAGGCCGCAGGGGCAACAAAAGATTATCAAAGTTGATACTGTGCTTGTGTTTTGCTATTCTGGTGGAACATTTGCAATTATTGCTCCTACAATAACTGGAAACAGGTTTGTAACATGACTGGGTAGAAAAGGGGCATCCGGAGAGGCGGAGTCTTTCCCAAACAAAGATGAAACCAGTGCAGCAACTTAAGAAGAGCATTTTTCAACATAAACTACAAAGAAAGCTGTGTACGCAAGCGACAAGACCAAAGAAACAACGGTGGACGGTCGTGATATTCGGACCCTCAGATGGCACTGGATGGGAACAGGCGTGAGTCTGCAGTGATATCACTGCCATAGCCCAGGAACACCTCCAAAAAACCAATGTTTGTAAACACTGAAGTCACAGATTTAACTTGAAATCCTACTAGTCAAGCCAAGATTTGAAATTCTGAACGCTGTGTCCTCCAGGCTCAAGAGGGGGACTATCGGCTTGTTACCAGCGCTTAACCATGATGGTCATGCGCAACCCGAACAATTCTATAGGTTAGCATTGGTGCGGAACTGTATTTATAGGCTTGGATCAAACCACGCTGCCAAGTAGAAATGCCTCTTTGAGGGAAGGTTTTGTTTATTCCAGCAAGACCATTCCGGACTACAAGCTCGGCACACATTTCAAAAACATGGCTCAGTAAAAGCCAATGGCTGCCAAACTGGCCTGCATGCAGTCCCAACTTGTGACCCATTGGAAATATTTGGTGCATAATGACATGATGAGACATGAAATTCAAAAAAGGAGGCCTCAGACTGTGCAGCAGAATCCCAACATCAAGGCGGAATGGAAAATATTCCACTTTCAGAGTTACAGCAACCCGACACGAGGACAGACTGGTGAACATGACTGCCTCCACTTTTTTTAATTGAAATGTGTTGCTGGCTTCAAATTCAAAATGCACACGTTTGTTTTCTTCCAAAAACAAATACAATTTTCTCTTTAAACATCCATGTGAGATGTTGTCTTTGTGCTCATTTCAGTTACAAATGGGATTTCAAAGTCAGCAAATAATCACATGGTGTTTCAATGTGCATTTCTCACAGAGTCCCTGATGGGGTCGCAGCAGTACCAGTCAATTTTTAGCCACTTGGGGGCAGCAAAACAACTTGTCAACATACATAAGAGACTATCACTTTACTGTTGACGGTGCAGCGCGAGCTTGTGAAGTTACCTAATTACATATTCAGCTGATTCACTAATATCAACATGCACCTGGAACGACTTGGATTCCAGGATTCACGTTACTTTTGGCACTTGTTGGTTGCCACCAGCTCCCGAGGGAAATGTCTCGCACTTTACCTCCTGGATGCTGCATCTCTTACATCATAGCCCCTCGAAGCCCCATGAGAGTGGGCACGTGGTGCCATTTCTCCACCTTAGCGTTCTGTATGAAACATGACATTCAAATCAAATGCTCGGCGAAACGAATGAATAACCCCACAGTTCAACATTCCATGGGAGCTTTGTAAATAATTCTCTGCCTTTTTTTTTTTTTTTTTTTCTTTTTTAAATTCTGTTTAGGTCGGGCGGATGGCAAGCAAAGGTTTGTGTATTATTCAGAGGAGCAGACCTGGGAAAGCAGTCAAGACAAATGCAGAAATGTGCACACTGACATGGCCTTTGTGGGCAGCGACTCAGACAATCATGAGATTGCCGGTTTGGTCAACGCAGCCAAAGTGTGGATTGGCCTCTTTAAAGACTCGTGGATGTGGTCTGATGGAAGGGAGGCCTCCTTCAGGTACTGGCTGAGAGGCAGATCTCATCAGGGAAACTGCGCTTCTGTTGCGGTGTCCCAACAGGGGCGGTGGGTGGACGCGCCGTGCAGCCAGAAGAAGACCTTCATCTGTGAAGGTGGTGAGTTACTGACAAGAAAAGATTAATGGCGTGATGCAACCACATGGTTCACATCCCGCCATGGTCTCACAAATGAACTAAGAAAGGAAGTGCACAAGAAGACCACGGCTGCTCCTTTGTATGTATCTATATGTTTAATCTGTAGTTTTTCAGCTGGACAGAAAGAGCTTATGTTCATGTGTAAATCCATGTGGAACGGATAAAGTTGGGTTCAATTTAAAAAAAAAAAAAGTATGATAGGGTCATGCAGTCAGTCCCCTAATTTCTCCAGAATCGGTCTCCAGGAACATGACAATGAGTGATCACTGACAATGTGCTTTTGCGTTATGCTGCAGATCTCAAAGTAAAGAGGATGGTCATGAGGATAAATGCGCGCTCGCATTCAGATCTCACTCACTCCACTGCGAGTGCTGCCCTTCTGAAAAAGGTGAAAGAAAAAAAAATCTCATTTGTAATTTTTTGCTTATATTGTGTACATTAACTTGACAATTTAATACATGAATTCTAGATAGAAGCAACAGCAGCCATGTAATAAACCTTCCCCTCATAATGTGACAACATTTATTACTGAATTCATTATGTTGAAATGATTTTATTCAACACGTTTTAGAGACGTGTTGATTTTGAGTTTTAGGAAGAGAACTTATCCATGTCCTATCCTCTCCATAGTTTCTGTCATCTGTACAACATTGGATATTTAAATCAAAAACGTTTCAAGTTTCATAGAAGGTTGTTAGTCCTTGACAGACTTACGGAAGTTTGCCAGTCAGGAGAAAGTCGGCTTTAAGAGAGCGGGTCCTTGAAAAGAGAGGTTTGAACCGCTCTCTTTAAGGGCTTGTTTCACACACAGAGGCGACACAAAGAGCCAGTATAGAACAAATGACTTCAACTGAGAGGTGGTCCCAATACTTTGTCAACTCTAATTAATACAAGTGGGATGGACAAAATACTTGAATCACTCATAACCACACAGTGACAGTCATGACCTCCCTTGTGACTTGTGAGCCATGCAAACCATTTGCCAGTCACACATGCCACACCAGTGTTCCCACTAAAGTCGTACTTACTTTAATGCAATTTGCTCCATCCAGTGAGTGTGCTAGTGGCTCATGATCCAGGATCACTGAAAAGGTTCAGCAACTAATTACTCATACAGTATATGTGATATATGAATGATATATATTATATGTGTGTGTGTGTGTGTGTATACATTATGTGTGTGTATATGCTGCATATAACCCATTATAGTTAAACAACATCACAAATGACTGTCCAAATTACAGTAGTAAATAAAAACAATTCTCTCAAACAGGTTCAATAACAATACAGAATTATGCTCCTCTTAGGGGAGAATTTATTGCAGGACTGATGCATTATAGTCTGTCGTAAACATGCAGTGTGTGTATGCTATACACACACGCGCACGCGTGTACATAGTCACTGATCACTTTCTTAGGTGCACCTGTTCAACTGCTTGTTAACAAAAATATCTAATCAGCCAATCACATGGCAGCTGCTCAGTGTATTCGGGCACGTAGACATCGTCGAGGTGATCTGCTAAAGTTCAAACTGAGCATTAGAATGCGGAAGAAAGGTGATTTAAGTGACCTTGAACGTGTAATAGTTGCTGGTGCCACACGAGCTGGACTGTCTATTTTAGCAACTGCTGGTCTACCGGGATTTTTATGCACAACCATCTCGAGGGTTTACAGAGGATAGTCTCAAAAAGAGGAGATACCCAGTGAGCAGCAGTTTTCTGGGAGAGAAATCCTCATTGATGCCAAAGGTAGGAGACTAATCAGAGCTGATAGGCAACAGTTACTAAATTAACAATTTGTTTCAACTGAGGTATGCAAAAAGAGTTCTTTTCTGTCGTTCCCCCCTGTCGTTCCACAGTCTCTGCCCATGTCTCCTCATGCTTTGACGACATCCAGACATGGATGAACTAGCGCCACCTGAAACTCAACCTCTCAAAGGCTGAGCTCCTGATCATTGCAGCCATTGATGACCAACTAGCCTTCAAGTTTCATGTGGCCTCGGATCCTCAGCCATGTCGATTTGCCCTCAGACCCACAGAGTAAGTCCAGGTACAGGCTGCTGTGAAGTCCTGCATCGACTACTGCAACTCCCAACTGGCAGGCTTCCAAGCATCCACGCTCAAAACCCAGCAGATAATTCGGAATGCGGCGGCACGTCTGGTCTTCAAACCTACCAGACAGAGCACATGCCACCCCGCTGTTCAGATTGCTCCACTGGCTCCACAGTTGCTGCCTGCATCAAATTCGAAACCCTCACACAACAATCAAACTGCAACCAAAAAAAATCTCCTTCTTACCTGAACTGCCTTGAAGCTAACTTCAGGGCACTTACCCGTGTTCTCTTCTCTAAGTCACTTTGGATGAAAGCATCTATTAAATGAATTGTAGGATAACATGCCATCTCACAAGGCTCAAATAATCTCAAACTGGACTCCCAAACATGTGTAAAAATGTCAAAATGGACCAAAATCTCTGAGGAATGTTTCCAGCACGTTGTTGAATCGATGCCATGAAGAATTAAGGCAGTTTGGAGGGCAAAAGGGGTCCTACTTGCAAGGTGTACCTAAGAAAATGGCTGGTGAGCGTATACACTCCTTTGACATGGAGCAGGAGCTGTATTCTTGTAACACTGGTGTTGGTGTTGTCTCTCAGTTGGAGACATTCCTGAGGAACGGAAGCATGACTGACTTCAAACTGACGTGGCGAAATGACAAGGATGGACTCCTCTTCCAACGTCAGGAGCAGATGGAGGTTACAAACAAGACAGGTAGGAGGTAGGGCACACGAGGAAGTCTACTAACAACACCAGATGTCCCCATCAAAAGCCAAATATTGGCCACACTCCAAATCAAATACTGCTCTTACCTCATATTTTCGCAATGGCACATTACTCAGTATTACTTCACCACACCTAATTACTGGTCCTTTGATGACTCATGTTTTCTTAAACAACTTTGATTCTTACAGGAAACTATTGACTAAACTTGTTGTTATGCTTATCCTGAAGCTTTTTGATCAAGTAATATATTCATTTGTTTTTTTTTCTTACATAGGTTGTTGACTACAGATGACTCTCCCGTAGAAGATGCAGTGCTTACAACTATAATTTACTATTAAGCAAATACGTCAAATAAATTCAAATCTATGTGACAGTTATGTGATGAGTCCACTTTGTATTTTTGGAGCTTTCACATGCATCTTTTCAGTCTTTCCCTCCTTCTAAGTAACTGGAGTTGATATAGTTTAAATGGAGATAACATGCAACTTCTCATATCCCTTGAATAACTTTCCACATCATGTAGGTCACTGTTAACGCCGGGTTGGTGGACCCTGTGAGCAGAGGCAGGGGCAGATGGCAGGTCAACAGCGTTTATTGCAGCTCGTGAGGGTCAGAGAGATGAAGGTGGACGGAGTGGGGCAGACAGGTGGGCGGAGTGGGGCAGACAGGTGGGCGGAGTGGGGCAGACAGGTGGACGGAATGGGGCAGACAGGTGAGTGGAATGGGGCAGACAGGTGAGTGGAGTGGGGCAGACAGGTGGGCGGAGTGGGGCAGACAGGTGAGTGGAGCAGACAGGTGGACGGAGTGGGGCAGACAGGTGGACGGAGTGGGGCAGACAGGTGGGTGGAGTGGGGCAGACAGGTGGACGGAGTGGGGCAGACAGGTGAGCGGAGTGGGGCAGACAGGTGAGCGGGTCCGAGCTGGAGTTCGGCTGGCTGGAGTCGGGGCGGAGGAGGAAGCTGGTGACCCTGGACAGGAGACAGGAACAGAATTAGAATAGGCGCGATACAGCAGACTGGAGTACAACCTGGTAATGGTGGCCAACGCTGCAGACGTGACTGACTGTTGCTGAGTTTATAATCCAACTGGCTCTGGACCAGGAGCTTTAGTGGGCAGGTGAGCATCCGATGAGTGGCAGCTGTGAAGCTGAGGCCCCAACTCCAGCGCAGCAGTGCCTCATCTGCAATCAGGCTCGAACACACACACACACACACACACACACACACGCACGCACGCACGCACGCACACACACACACACACACACACACACAGAAAGATTAGGGGCAGCGGGCATGACGGTCACGTGATGATACCTCATCAGATGTGAGTCTCTGCTGAATCAAATGATGGTGTTGAAAGCTTTGAAAATAGCTGGTAATTACTAAGTTGGCTAAACATCAAAGGGTCAGTCATGTCCTATTAACTGGCAAGCTTTCATTCTAAAATCTGCAGTCCTTAAATTTTCACCTTGCAGCCTCATTTATGGGCACCAGGGGGCAGTGGAATCAAATTGCAAAACTGGCAGCACTGATGAACATCGCCTTCCAAAGCTGTATAACTGTGTATCATGTTAGCAAAGAGTTTGTTTGTGTATTCACACATCCAAATGCATCATTAAGATTCATCTGGAGTCATGGCCCTAAGCGTCTTACAAACATACACAATGTCCATCATGTATCTGTGCTGTGTGGACAATTTTAAGAAAGACAGCGTTCCCGCTGCGTCTCAGACGCTAAAGAATGCTGTGCAGTTTTATAACGGGCTATCAATATGTTGACCCTTGAGACATATTCCTTAAATTACTTCTTTGCACTCTGCCACCCAGTTCATAAAATAATAATTATATATGTAAAAAATGCAGCATATTGGGTACAAGATAAAGCAAATGCTATCTCTAAGGCCAGAGACAGGGAGGCCATTGTTGGTCTATAGATAAGGTACAAAAATTAGTGATATGCAGCTGTCTGAAACTTCTGCAAACCAATAATATGCATCATGTGATCTGATTTTTATGCACACCATCTTCAAGAAGCCAGGTCAGATTTCAGAGTGGCTTTGCACGGAAACATATGTGACATATTTCGGCTCCTGAGGCTTTCCTGCATGACCTCATGATTTTCTATAACAGCTGCCATCACGAACAGGCTCTCAACATAACAAAGGCTGGTAATATTTACTCTCTGCCTTATCATGTGGAAGTTTGATGAGATCTTAAAATATACAGTATAATTCACCTTCAATTCCTAAGCACCTGATGTGAGCCTAGTATCTAAGAGTGTTTGACATTACTAACTGTGATACTGACTCAAGCCAGTCAAGGTCTCATCTCATCTCACTGTCTTCCGCTTATTCCGGTTCCGGGTGGCGGTCGTGCCGGAGCCGATCCCAGCTGACAAGGGGCGAGCGGACACGGGGAGGAAGCCGGAGTACCCAGAGAGAACCCACGCAGACACGGGGAGAGCATGCAAACTCCACATAGAAAGAAGCCAGGCCGGGAGTCCAACCTGCCACCTTCTTGCTATCAGGTGCTGACCACCGCACCACCGTGTCACCCACCCGTAAAGGTTTGGGTTGTAAAACTGAAATGCTTCCCTGATCCAACCCAACTGATTAAAATGATCAGCTCATCACCAAGTTGTGTAAAAACCTGATAACAACCCATTAGTTTTAAATTTGGTGTGTTGGAGCGGGGAGACATCTAAAACATGTTGGGCGGGGGACCCTAAGAACCAGGATTGGGAAATTCAGTGCTAAAACACTGTGTAGTGCTAAGATGAAGTTTAAAGTATCTTGGAAAAATCATCATAGATTTGCAAAAATGAGGAATCCATTTCCTATTACAAAAGCATTTAATCGTTATTAAGTAGGTTCCATATTAGCCAATCAGCAAATGAAAAGGGGAATAAGTGTTTTATACTTATGCTTGGCCCTGTTATTAGCAACAGGAGTGTGTGAGGAGCAGAAGCCTGATTGAAATTTTTGAAACAACTGATTGGTGTTCATAAAAGAAATAATCAGCTTAGAAACAACTTTTCGTAAAATCTTTGATGAAAAAGGCAGTTTAGAGATTGGTCTGAAATTGCTTAAAGCTAGGGGATTTAAGGAGGGTTTCTTTAAAAGTGGGTAAACAGTGGCATGTTTAAAAACGGACGGAAACATACCAGTGGACAGAGAGCAGTTAATGGTTGCTGAAATATCTGGACCAACCGTCTGGAGTACAGCTTTTAAAAACCAAGTAGGAATACAATCTGAAGGACAAGTGGAAGATTTTGAGTGCTGAACACTGCTTTCCAGTGTCGACAGGGAAATTTCACTGAAATGTGCGAGGGTTGTGGATGGGCCAGGGCCACCATCAAGCTCACTGAATGTGTTGGCAAAGTGCTGCCTGATTTCCAGTATTTTATTATTAAAATAATTTAGGAATTACTCACATCTCTCTGGGGTAGATTCAAGTGCTCGACATGTTGGAGGTACAGTAACAGCATTTACAGTTTTAAAACGGATTCTGGGATTATGACTGTGATTTGCAGTTATTTCGGAGAAGTATAAATTCCTAGATACTTTGATTTTGCACTGATAACTAAACATTAATTCTTTTAAGGTGGCAAAGGAGGCACTTAGACGGTCCTTCTTCCATTTACGTTCTGCCCTCCTGCAGAGTCTTCTTAAGATCTTTACTTCTTCATTAGTCCAAGGTGAAGAGGAAGGTTTCGGCTTTTTAAATCTAACTGGAGCTATTGAGTCCAAGATATTAGTGCAAGACCTGTTAAAAGCATTAACAAGTTCCTCCACAGGAGGAACATGTTGTATACTGGGAGGC